>CALNHX010003693.1:0-143636 GCA_940337035.1 Agriotes lineatus
GCTCGATCAGTCCTTGACGCTTTGGTTTAAAACGCATTAACATTAACATAAGTCGGAGCAAGCGAACTTAACAAATAAAGTGCGGCTAAAACTAGCGCTTACAACGAAACAGGTAGAGATTACCACCGCTTACTGTCGCAAGGGTTACAAACTTAATGCCCCGCATTAAATTAATCGCAACTAAAATTTAGGCCGGCATAGAAAAATAATGTAATTAATGTGAGGAATCTTCGGCACACGCGCTTACATAAAAAATAACAGTCACACAGTCTTACATACTAATACAAAATTTCATACAGCCTAAAATTCATACACAAACAACACCAAAATAGACTGGCGGGTTAATTAGTTAACCTATTTAATTGTCTACGAGGGCAGTTTTAGCATCTGTAGTGATAGCTCCAGTGTATTTCAATGTCGCCCATGAATTCAATATCACACATACAGGAATTTAATAATTATAATTCGGAGATTATAATTATTATAACATTGAGGAGGCTTCGATTATCATTATCTCTTTAATGGAATTATTAAAAATGTTACGTTTTTGGCAACTGCTGAAGCCTTCTCAAATCACAGATTGCTTCGTTATTCTTACACTATTACTACAACGTACCACGCAACCGAGCCCTCCCTATGGCTTTCAGGACAACTCGGTTTCTCGTACTTCACCCACGCAAGGCACACACGGCCTCACAAAAACTTTCAAAAAAATACCATTCACAAAAGTATATTATTCCAAAACTTCCTGAGTATGAACACTACCTAATGATGCGAAATACAAGTGGAATTCGTTTTATGAGCGGTTACTCGAACATGTTTTATGGGCACACGCCAACGCTGGCATCAAACTAAAAAACGTTTGCCAATTATTTAAAGAACTAGCAGCGATTACTGCAATTTTTGGCCAAATTCGATCGTGCCAATAGTCTTCGATTCAATTTCAACTGACAGATCAGAGCTTTAGATACGTGTAGTTTTGTTTTAAACAGTGTTCCTGCACTATTTCTTTAAAAAATCGACACCGAAGCATCCACATCGGCAGACGTATAGTAAAATATAAAATTTTTGTCTGGGCATTTAAATAAAGGGTATTTCAATATACATTAGTTTTGATTTCCTCCATTTCTACTTGCAATTTCTTGACACAAATGTTATTTCCTCCCCCAGATATTTCATACAACAAACCAGAATTTATGTTAAAATTACAAAACTAAAATGTTAAAACTGAATAAAAATTTCTACTCAATTACTTTATTGTTATACCTGAATATAAAAAAATGTTAGTAGTATTATACGTAAAAAAATAATGTGATACCCATCTTTTAAAGACTTTGAGAAGCAGTCTCCTATAAACTATAAATAATAATAGAATAGAGAAATTCATAAATAAAAAACATTTTTACCATTTTTTTTTAAATGTCCTAAATTACTTTTGTACATAGATACAAATTTCAACAATGCTCAACTAATTGAAAAAAAATCATAATAATTACATAAACCATGTTCGAGTAAGATACCTATAAGTCTTACAGTATGTATAAAATATATAATTTTAACCAAAATAATATTGTAAAGTACAAACTACATATTATTAAGATCGATATGTGACGTGTGAATAATGTTTTATTATTATTACAAAGTACAATATTAAGGAGACACGCAACAAAGGATTTCACGATGTAAATGAGGCGAGGGAGAATTTGCAAAGTTTCACTTTCTTCAGTCTTGAAATACTCGTCTTTCACCATACAGGCGGTATCACTTACGTACACAAGCGTTCCGCTTTCAGTTGTCAAGGCAGCACTCACGACACACTCACGGCCCTTGTCTAGAGTTCATACGCACGCACTCGGCACCCCATAACCGAAAAAGGAGGGACGGTACCATGTCATCTGTCAGGCAGCCAAAGATCGCCCGATTAACCAACCAAACTGGCGACCGACTGATAATTTGGTTGGTTAATGAGGACGCGTGTTCGGCCTAAAAAAACAAACGTCGGCCAGAGGAGAAATCTACAGAAGGATAATTTTCAATTTAATACGTGTAATGCGATTCCAAAACAGATGCCGTAGACCACACCTTCACATGGTTCCCACTATTGGCCAAAGTGAATCTGCAACGAAACAAGAAATTAGTAAATTTTAAATAAATTTATTCAACACATATCACGTTTAGGGTTTCCAAGTCCCGGGACCAAAAGTGTTTTCGGGACTTACGAGCTAAATTTCAAGTCCCGGGACTAGTCCCGAAGATCCCTAAAATGGTCCCGAAAGGGAAATAGTGTTCAGGTGAAATTTTTCGAATGCAATTTCCAAAGAAAAACAAGTGTTTTAAATTAAAGTATTTATCTACTGACAATCTGCGGTAAGGCTCGTATATAACTTCATTGCTTTCTTCTGGTACTAAAAATTTCTGTCGCTCTTCGTCTTTTGCTTTTGTTTGAATTGCAAAGTGCTTGTGTAATCATTTCGGCAAGCTGCCTCTGATTATGCTAATTTTGTATGAACCAACTTTACATTTCGCCAATTGTTTATCTTCAATATATAAAATTGTTGCCATATTGACTTCAAATCGTTATTGTTTTAATGTAAAATAAAGGTAGGTTGCGAATCGGAATTCATTCTAATTGTAATGCTTTAGCAGACAAATAACGAATACATTTAAAACCTAAAAAGATAAATTATTTAGCACAGAATTTTAAAAGTCTACAACACACAGGTTTAATTCTAACCTACTGAAAACAATACCTCTCCTGCCTACGCAAAACGCAAATAATGCAGAATGTGCAGAGGAATAAGTAATACGCCGGACGCCGGTGAATACCCGTCCTATTTCTCTGACATCGAGTATACGCACGCATGTTGATATGGTCCCGGGACTTCGCCTGGGCTGGCTGTGGTCCCGGGACTCGGTTTTTATGGTTGAATCCCGGGACTGTCCCGGGACCGAATCCCGGGACTGGAAACCCTAATCACGTTCAACCATCAGTTATTGTAGATTTTTATATATCAAGTACCCCCCTTCTCCAAACCTCTCAAAAAACTGCAATGGCAGCAATAATACGATGAATCTTACATTTACATTTAGGTTAGATTATTGGCACAGGACAGAGCTGGGCAAATTACTTTAAAAAGTAATTAATTACCGCCCAATGAATTACCAGATTTTCAATTACTCAAATAAAATAAAACAGTAAAATTATCAGTTTTTACTGCTGCCTGTACATTAAATAAATAAATAAATAAATAAATTCAATTACCAATTACCGCTCAATGAATTACCAGATTTTCAATTGCTCAAATAAAACAGTAAAATTATCAGTTTTTACTGTTGCCTGCACATTAAATAAATAAATAAATAAATAAATTCAATTACCAATTACCGCTCAATGAATTACCAGATTTTCAATTACTCAAATAAAACAGTAAAATTATCAGTTTTTACTGCTGCCTGTGCATTAAATAAATAAATAAATAAATAAATTCAATTATCAATTACTTGAAAATTGTAATTGCACAACAGAAATTACCTTTTCAATTACTTTCACTAGAGGCTTGTCGTATATTTGTATTAAGTAGAATTTAGATACATAGTTTTGTACATCGTTTTTCTTAAACAAGCAGCTTGAAATAAATAAACATATTATGAACCAATCTCGTTCAATAAAGCCGTTTTTTGTTCATTAATATCGAAAAGATTCAATTATAATTGAACCGTACTTTACTCTGTAATCTGTACTTACGTATTAACAGAAAATATGCGTGAAAAGCCATGAAAGAATTCGGGATCAACAAAAAACTAGTTTAGGTAACAAAGATGACCATTTCACAAACAAAAAATAAAGTCAAGAAGCCAGAAGGAAAGAGAAAGAAGGGAAGACCTAGGAAAAGATGGACAGACGATGTGGAAGAAGACCTTAAGGAGATGGGAGTGAGAAGGAGGAAGAGGATGAAAACGCCGGATGGAGAGGAATGAAAGAGTCATAGAGAAGGCCAAGGATCTGCATGGACCGTAGCGCCAGTTGAGAGAGAGAGAGAGAGAGAGAGAGAGAGAGAGAAGTAATATCATGAATGGATTATATTTGTGAATTACGTATATAACTTTAAATTCAACCTTAAACCAACTTAAACTTGACTCAAAAGAAATTTTTTCTAATCCTATCCCATCTTGCCCTAATCTGAGGTAGAAATAACATATAAAATAAAAAATAAAAAATATTTTTCGTAATATTTTGATACTTGTTTGATGGATATCGTTAAATAAATGCCAATTAACTTACCGATATATAAATTGCGTTTTTTTCTAATCCATTTTGTTATTACAGTGAATTTTAACTTAGTACCCCATACTACCCCGGATTCCCCTACTTTGTATTTATATCATACAAATATATTTTAAAGACTGTCAAAAAATAATCTTATTTCATAGTATTTCATCATAACTGTTTTCTGTTGAACAATTTCAAAATACCTTCATAATAACTCTCACCAGTTTTTAAATTGTTTCATAACATTTAAGTGAATTTTGACAGTTTCAATTCAATAATTTTATGAATTTGCACTAGGATTGCCAACACTGTCGGGTTTGACAATCATTCTTCAGGTTTCGGGTTTTCTATAAAATTCTTCGGGTTAACTAAAGATTCATACATGCATAGAGTGCGAAAAATGTTACTCCCATTTAAAAGCCCCAGAGCAGAACTCTTGGTAAGAAAGTGGCCATATGGAAAAAATATAATTTTAGAAAATACCTTAATTTGTTTTCAGAAAAATGTCGTTTACTTAACTTCCAAGATGAATTTTGAACATTTCTTGTATCGAATGTAACAAATGGTTTTGTTCTTTAATTTCTTGATTTACTGCTATATGTAACAAGCCAGCTGGATCCCTTACCAATAATGTTTATTTCCATGCTAAAATGTAAAAGCCACGTTGTATTTCATATGTTCTAATATTAGAATTACTATTGTATTTTATGTAAGCACATGCTAGCAAAGCCGGTCCTATCCTAGACGTGTATTGTGAATTTTTGTTTTTGAGAGTGCAGCAAGAAACGCGCTGTACGTGGGATGCTGGGATTTTCATCTCATGGAAATGTTACAAAAAAAAGGCAACAGTCGCACGCAGCCTCTTCTGAGATGGAAGTATAGTACATGAATTCGCATAGAGATTTATAAGATAATTTGAAGCAACCCTAAAAGGACCCGTCAGTCAACTTTTCCTACAAACAGTGTTAAAGTGCTGCGAACCAGCGTTTGCAAATTCCGCAAACGCATTTTCCGAGTGTACATGTAAGTACATCCATTGTGCTATATTTAAAGGCTTATTTGAAGCGTCAATTTTAAGAGGCGCCAATTCAACTGTCCTTAGGAGGCCTGCACGTAATCAGTGGTTCCCAACATAATGTCCGCCAGGAGTGGATGATGCAATCAAGGAGTGCCGTTTCCAAGGGTATGCAGCAGCCGTTCCAGGTAAAATGTTTGTAGAGTGTGATAAGGTTGCGTTTAACTGCCAGCTTTTGCAAACACGCAGGAATGTGTTTTCAGCGACTTAAATAAGTACCGGCTTCAGGTAATTTTGACATTCCTGTTTTGTTAGACATTTGCGTTCTTTTAAAAGATAATTATTTCAACGCAATTTTTGGTGACGTTTTACGTTGTTCATGTATGTTCGCAACACATCTGTGAATAGCCTCAATCTATATCGCACGTAACAAGAGGAACCAAATACGCCATACTTCAACTGATAATACAGGGAAAAATAAAAGGAAAACGGAATGTTGGACGTAGACGAATATCCTGGTTGAAAAACTTGAGGGATTGGTTTGGCTGCAGCAGTATCAAACTGTTCAGAGCAGCTGCAAATAAGGTTCGCATATCGATGATGATCTCCAGCCTCCAATAGGAGAAGGACTTTAAGAAGATATCGCACGTAGGTGAGAACTTAATTCTCTGCGCGTTTTTTTTTAATGTGTTTTTAAATCTACAGATGATGTAAAGAACTCGGCTTTTTTGTGCATTGTTTAAAGTCAGACTAACACTATAAGGGAGAACCAGATTTCTACTTTGGCAGATAGTGATCTTGCATAAGCAACTATCTGAGATATTAAGAGAGTTTCATGATCAATGAGCTAGCTAAGGAATAAAAAGGGCAAATAATTATTTAAATATTAAAGCGTACGTCTTGTCCAAATTTAATGTATACACGGAGGGGTAAAAAAATACTGCATTTCATATGCTACTTAAAAAATCAATTTTAGGAATGACTGAAATTCGGTTCCTGACCTGACATGACCATTCCAAACATATAACTTTCATAACTTTTTTCTCTATCTCTTACGGTTTGGCTGCTGAAACAGCGTCCCAGACAGACACGTCTATTAGATAGAGGATACGACAGGTTATGACGCGCATGAATGGATCAACGAGATTCCCAGTGTCCCTATCTACTCAGCGGTCGGGAATGGATCGCGCATGAATGGATCTACGAGATTTCCATTGTCCCTACCTACTCCGCGGTCGGGAATGGATCGCGCATGAATGGATCTACGAGATTTCCATTGTCCCTACGTACTCAGCGGTCGGGAATGGATCGCGCATGAATGGATCTACGAGATTCCAAGTGTCCCTATCTACTCAGCGGTCGGGAATGGATCGCGCATGAATGGATCTACGAGATTTCCATTGCCCCTACCTACTCCGCGGTCGGGAATGGATCGCGCATGAATGGATCTACGAGATTTCCATTGTCCCTACCTACTCCGCGGTCAGGAATGGATCGCGCATGAATGGATCTACGAGATTTCCATTGTCCCTACCTACTCAGCGGTCGGGAATGGATCGCGCATGAATGGATGAACGAGATTCCCAGTATCCCTACCTACACAGCGGTCGCGAATGGATTCATTTCCAACCGGCAATCACTTTTCCGACGGGTTGGAAAGTTGGGAATAGCTTATTTTCCAACTTTTTAAAAGTCAGTAATGATCTTATCACATATATGGTTGCGAATAAAAACTATTTCACCTTGAACTTTTTTATTAATTTTATCCCACTTTATTCTCCCCCAAAAATTATTTACAGCATCGACCCAATGTTGGTAACCCTAATTTGCACTCATTCAAGTTTTAGAGATGATCATACTCTCTATCAATGCGTTTCCACCTACTTACCAGCTAGCGGCGGCAGCAGTAGCATTTGCCTTGAGTTTTCGCAGCTCCTTGGTGGCCCAGGTGGCGAGAGTCTTTGTGCGGCTGACACGACTGCGGCGACCCTGAGTAAGCATCTCATTGATGGACTCGAGGTCAAGCAGGGGCAGCATGGGGGCCCCGAACGCCGAGCACAGATCCCCCACGAGGCCAGCAGCTACGGCAACGCAGGAATCCGAATGCTCCCCGTCCTGCGCCACCACGATAATGAATTGGACTATGAAAGGAATGTGAGGTTCAAGCAGCATCACATCGGGATGAGGAGCGGGCCCGTCGCCCTTCAACCCCTGGATGATGCCCGTGTAGGCGTCCAGCACGCCCTCGCGCAGCTCATTTAAATAGTCGATCATGTCGAAATCGTTCCGGTCAACCTGAGCCTGTGAGGCCTGCGCGAGAGTCGACAACACAATGTCCAGGTACTTCTTGAATTCGGCTCCGATGCTCAGAACTATGTCGCCGAACACGGAGAGGATTTGCGGCTTGACGCTGCGGTGTACAGTGTTGTCGCCCAAGTTCTCCAAAAGGAGTGTCATGACCTCGTCACAGTAAGGAAGAGTTTTGAGCTTGAGAGCCCGGAAGATGTCGCCTGTCAGCCCGACGGCCGTGCCGCAGACCTGATATTATAGTTTTGATTAACAAATGAATTTGTGCTATAATAAACGTATCTCACCTGGTATTCTTGGTGGTTCTTCAAGCCAAGATAGAGGAAGGGCTTGAAGGCCTCCATGTACTTCAAGAAGTTTTCTCCAAGAACTTCCACGAGAGTCGAAACGGCCATGAGGGCATCTTCCTGGACGCCACCGTTTTTGCAAGAATTCGAACTGAACATGCTGAGCAAAGCGGTCATGATCGCGTCGGAGATTTTAGGGGCATCCTCAGGTGTTACCTTCCGAAGCACTGATTGTAATGTGCCGCAAAGCAGCGACTGCAGGTCATTGTACTGTGAGCGATCACTGTGGCTAGCAATGTGCGACTCCATTTGCAGCACTTGCTGCAGACGCTCCAAAATAACCATAGTGGTCTTCTGCACGGTAACATAACAATCCTTCGGCGAATTCTTGACCATTTCCATGAGAGCTTCGTAGGCAGCGGGCCTTAAATTGGCCTGAGCCCCATCAGGCCTGTCCGTGGTCTCCAGTAGGCGCTGAATTATAAATTCGAAATATTGCGAGAGGCAATATGTGTCCGGCTGCCCCGTTTCCTCGTTCACTTCAGCGGCCTCATACGCAGCTTCTGCCAACCCCGTGAAGGCCCAGCAAACGTTGGCTGCTACCCTCGCTTCCGCCTTGAGCCCCGTAACCAGGCTCTCTAGGAGTGGCTTGAGGAATGTCTCATTAATGGCGGCCTCGGGGATGATTTCGCAAATTCGCCCGAACGTCCAAGCTGCTGTGTCTCGCACAATCACGCTGTTGTCATACATTAGCTCTATGAGAGTGGGCATGGCCTGTTCTACAAGTGGCTTGAGCGTGGAGCTCTCTAGCCCGCCCAGGATTGAGCCGAAGGCCATGAGGGAGGCGTCTCTGAACCGCCAATCTTCTGATTTGATGTTGTTTTTAATAAAAGGCAACACATGGGGCACGATTTCATCCTCGCAACATGTAGCTAGCAGCATCAAGCACACCCCGGCCGCTTTGCACGGGTTCCAGTCGTCCTCGTCATCCAACTCTTCCTGTTTTGTTAATTTCTGCATTAGGATTGGTACTATAAACTGCAGGGCACCTTTGGCGTAATGTCTAGATACTCGTGCAGGCGGTCGACCCGCTTCCGCAGCCTCTGTGTCTTCTATTGCAAGATCTACCTCTTCGTCGCTCACGTTTGACCAGAATTCGATACCCTGTAGCGCCACTGCGTCGTTATCACTCTTCATAGCTTCTAAAGTAATTGGGAAAAGAGCTTGCGCCATGTACGGCTCCATATATTGATAGTAGAGCGACAATATTTTAACTAAACACTGTAAAGCTGCCACTTTAATTTGTGTGTCTTGCGACTGCGTGGCCTCACAAACGACTTCCATAATAAAGTTACGTTCGGTCTCTTTGTCAAAGTTTGCTTTCGTAAACTCCAAAGAATTCAATAAAGCTTGAGTTGCGGCCAGACGTACGTGATTGCTGGGCTCAGTGCTTCGCATACCATGGATTATAGCAGTTAAAATAGCATTCGACTGTGACACCAACACTTCCGAATCAATTTCCTGGCATATATAACCGATGGCTTCCAAAGTCGCTTCCTTTTGCATCTCCGTGGAATTCGTTTGCACCACATTGTTTACTAAAGTGTTTATAAGACTCTGCCATTGCGCTTGAGGTAGCTCCGCCACTGCCACGTACGCCACACATTGTGCTGCAGATGACGGTCGACTTGTTTCAGTTCCTAAAGCCCCAACAATCTGCAAAAAGACACATTTGTAGTTAGCATGGTACCATTAACACAACGTTGCATAACATTTTGATTATAAACTTACATTTTTCTTGATATAATTACGGATTTCCTCCGGAAATGCCAGCCAGCGCTGCTGATACGTAAGCTTAATGTTTTGGTCCTTTGAAGTGAGGTGGTTTTTGAGTTGCAGGCCGGCCGCCATACGGGCCACAGGGCTGTTGCCCCCATGTCGCAGGATATCGGAGAGTGTCTTAATGAATTCTGGTAGGTTGGTGGCCGCAGCCTGCTCCAAGAAGCTCGAGGCTTGCTCTAGTTCCGCTTTATCTGCAAACGAATAGGTTTTGCCGATTATATGGGGTTACAGGTCGTTAGCCACAGACAATTCGAGAAAAATAACGCAGTAACATGGCATCCACTCGCTTTAGCCGTACGTACCTGGGGAGACTGTCTTCTCGAGGATTTGTATAAGTTGCATGGTTTCTTGGTGCATTTTGGCCTATCTCTTGTACGATTTTTTGCCGATTGCGGTTTACTTTTACGACGAAACCGGCGAACACCACATGTACCGTGATTAAACCTAGCAGGACAGGAAGAACGTATTGCTACGCGGCCTGTGATGACAATGAGACACTGTGATCGTTAATTTCAGATTTTTCCAAGCAGCTGTAATGGCGGCACGTTAATTTAACATCTGCACTGGGTTTATCGAGATGTATGGTAATATTTAAAACTGCACTGAAATTATTCGTACTTAGGGAATACGATTATGTCAAGTTTCTGGACTACTTTTCGCTGCGCACTTGATTGCCGATTAGTTGATTGACCGTTAAAAAGAGATCGCTGGTTGCGTTCAAAGCGATCAGGAGTAAGTTGTAGGCGGGAACTTCACTTATATTTATAATAACGCGATTTTTTCCAATTTTTTAGACAAAATATAGTTTTTTAAAACGATATAACGCCAGCAGTTTCGAGCAAACACTTAAACATTAAGTTAAAATGCTATAAATCAATTTCTGTATTGAACGTAACCAATTAAAGAGCGGAATTACAGGAATCTATTTTTAATATTTGTTACAAGAAACCACCATTAATCAATGAAACCACTCAAAAACAACCGTCAAAAACTGATTGTAGTACAGTGTTCAATTGTTGAGTGGCGATTAAGTAAGAGCTGCTGTCCGGCAGATGGCAGCAACAAATCTACAACGCAACTGACAGCTACAGTGTTGTCATGTATGAAGAAACTAATACAATGTTACAACTAACATAAATGCACAGCGACGCCTATAATTGGCCGAACGGCTGTTGGCTGAGTGCGAAATAAATAAATAAATAAAATATTAAGCTTCTAATAATTGCAATTTAATGAGCTTTCCTTCTGGCATTTCATTTCCTAGCCCTAAATTGAATCGTTTTCAGATTTAATTTTCTCCTTCTTTTTCGTTTTTCCGTATTTGTTATTTCTAGCTTTGAGTAGTGGCTAGATTTTTGTTTTCTAAACTTGGTTTTATATTTTGTTTGGAGAACTCAACTGTTTAAATCAGTATTTTAACAGCGTTTGTTTGTTATCCCTTGAAATAAAACATCTTAAGGTGGTTAAATTGTTTTTTATGTTCAAATACGCATATTTGAAAAACAGTTGAATTTAGAGGTATGAAGTAACATATCAAAAGAAAGCTCATTAAAAAGGCTTTTCAAAAATATACAGGGCGATCGATTTGAAAAAAAAATCGAAATCATTAAATTTGCAAATATTGAGCACCCTGTATAACATTAATACCCAGATCCACCATTTTACACTTGAAAGATAGTTCACAAAAATCATAATAATCAAATGTATACGCTGCTGTCAAATCACACAAAGTAGTTTGAATCTGGCAGTAAGCGTTGTTGACTTTAAAATTCAAATTTGTGCACATACGAACAGGTATTTTATTTAAATTCTAGTGCTTTGGCGGTTATAAATCTCATTTATTTCAGGAATTAATTTGTCTTATGACGTCAGAAGCAACGCCGTTCGAATTTTAGCAATTATTAATCTTCACCTAACCTCACAACTGGACTCTGGTTAATAATTTGAAATGCGCTTTTGCTGGCTACTTTAATACACTTGGATCTTGTTCAGTAAGGTTTGCTCTCGTAGTCGTACAAATTTCCAGAAGCCAACGCCGTTACTTTTAGTTAAAATCTGTACCTTGAGATTTGAGATGGTGCGCTACAACCTTCGGAAAGGTGCTCCTACTAGAATCTGCCACTGCAATAGTGTTCTCCGATGCTGTTGCTGCTATACGGTCTCGTACAGTCCTCCTTGGTACGCTGCAGTCGAAATCCCGGGCTCAGGAACCTTATTTTGCCCCGAATCGAAAGTCGAAATCTCGAGCTGCATCCCTTGCGAACGGCCTCGGAAGTGCTTCTTGTGAAAATTTATTTTTTTGTTAGGGAAATAGCTACCCACACTCTCGCAGAAGCTCTGACACTTGCTCAACACAATGGTATTTTTTTTTTGTAAAATGCTATTTTATTATGTAAAAACTTTAATTATAAGGGAGCACAAAATTGCATGTTAATTTTATAATTTATTCAATTGTTATCTCCTCATGTCCGTTATAAACAAATGCTAATCTAATAACTATAAAAACGGAAATTAACCAAGTTTAAATCAATTACTTTTTAAATTAAAGTTTCTTACAAATTATTAAGTTTAAACATTTCTTATATCTAAAATATTGTCTACATTTGTAATAGTCAAAATGTCTCTTTGCGCCACTACACGTTTTATTAGTTGCGTTGCTTTATTCACTCGCGTAATTGCACTGATTGGTTTTAAGAGTTCACTTCCTGCATAAACGTTTTTCGATGTCCAACTGTTTTCTTTTCACTCGTTTTTCCTCCTCTGTTGCTGTTTGCTTTTCCCCTTGCTTTATCATGTCATGTCTGCTTCTCACAATTGCTATTTTATGCCTTTATGCCTGCCTTCTTAATTGCTAGTTGCAACATTATTATTTTTCTGGCTTATACCTTTTAAGATTGTTCATAAATTGTACATAATTAGCTATATTGAAATCTACGCTTCAATGACCTGACCGTAGCAAACCTTTTTGTAATTATTTATTTCATTTGGTTTGGCTATTCATTCTGCCCAAACCTAATAATTAATTAATTTAAACTTTGGCTTCAACCCTGTGAAAAAACAATGTTTGCCTCTTTGCGTTCCTTAATCAATTCATTTATTTTAATACAAGCATCTCTTTTTCAATGCATTTACTGATTGACATTTAAACTTACCATTGCATCTAGATAAAACACCCCAACTCTGTGCTTAGTGACTTAATTTTCAAACTGTACTGCAAGCAGAGCAGAACCGTAGGGCCTAAGATCATTGCAATATATCCAAAACGGTTGACGTTATTTCAATGCAAAACTTTTAAGCTACCCAAATATAGGGCATTCCATTTAAAAAAAAAAGTAAGTTTGATTAGCCACACTTTTTTGAGCCACCCTGTATAATCAAAACTATTTTATAAATGTGCACCACCTTCGTACCTACAATTTTTTTATATATAATATTCATGCAACTCTCATAGTTTTACAAATATCTTCCACCCCCGCTTCGTTGCCGGACCCTGTTATGTATTTCCCTATTTTTACTTAAAAATCTGTTCTAGTACTGAGGTAACATATTATTTTCTATTCTATATTGAAAAGGTTATGTTCTTTTAATTGAATATAATTAATTAAATAAATGATTAAGAACCACCTCGCAAATATTTTATTTACCCTATAAAAATCTAAGTCGATTAAAAGGAGTTGCAATTTACTAACTCGTTGAAATAAATGGTTATATGCCCTGTTGATATTTTATTTATCTGCAAGTATTAATAATTATTATGGCCAGCTCAAATTTCTGTAAAGCATTTACTCTTTCTCTCGGTTAGGTTCAATTGGGCTGAATGTATAATTCTTAATTTAACTTAATACGGTTCTGTACTTCGTCTTCGTACTACTGCGCACAAGCATATACTCGAAAGTAGGTCATACGTTAAATTAAAATGGTTTCCACTGGCAAAATGCGATCGTAAATTTAAGAATAAAATGAAAATTTTTCACAGTTCCACCGGCAAATATTTGAATTAAGCTGTTTCGAGCCATTAACCTCATTTGCTTTCTAGCATTTGTTAAAGGGGGCCCACATCTACGCACCAATTGTTTTTAGTTGGCGTCGTTTTAGGATCTAACTGTCACATAACCCCAAATTATGGAGTTGGGCTATTCTGCAATCTGGATTCACTTTGAAGCAATGAATATGGCTTGTATTGCCTTGGGTATGACTCTTGATACTCATGCATAAACTTTCCGATGCTCACTTAGCTTAATTTTAGGGGTAGACAGTACCTGTTGTTGCCGCCGAACTTTTATCGGGCTCGAAGGCGACGCTGGTCTCGTACTCGGACTGCTATGGACCTGATGCTGCTGCCACTCCTCGATGACGTCCTCCACGGGCTGCTTAAAGCACTGGTGTCTTCGCCTCTGGGCTGTCTCGACTCGTAGGCCTCCACGCAGAGATCGTAACGGGCTGATGTGAGGTTATGGTGCTCGTGCTTCGGAAAACTATACAACTTATGGTGTTGGATTTTGATGCAAATAACACCACACGACCACAAAATTGCACTGAATTGACTGGTATAATTTTTATATTTAAAATAATTTGTTCACGATATGAAAACTAACTTTATTTGGAAGTACATTTTACCACATGTCAATTCTTACATTAATTCCATTGTTCTCTCTAATATACGCTATAAACAATTGCTAGTTTTAATCTTAAATAAAAACGGATGTGAATCAAGTTCAAAATGCTTACTTATAAATATAACTTTGCCTAAAAATCTAATTATGTATAGAAATACTTATTCTAATATTATGTCAAATAACAAACAAAACCTCACCTACTAACCTCGAATTTGACAGAGACTTACAGTCTTGCCAATTTTAAGTAAAATTTCGGATTGCCAATAAATGTCACGTTGACGGAATTGTGCTACAAACCTCAAAGTGGCGCATATGACAAAGGAACAAACATGGCGGACGTGGCGGTACTCTCCTATATCTACTGGCTCTGGGAAACGGTAAAGTCCCTGTATATAGTTACATAAGAGTTGAGAAAACGAGGGAATCCATTGTGATTGGTGGATCACGCGCGTCGTATATTTGAATAGTCATTGCCTTAGAAAGTTTCACATTAATCAAATTTGACAAATTGTTCATTGAAGTCAAAACTTGTCACTGAAAATGTAATAATATGTGTTTTTTATGCAAATATTTGGAGCTGCACGTTTATATAAGTGTCTGAAATGACGAGTTGCTGTATAATTGGCTGCAAATCAGATCCGAAAAAGGCATTCTATTAAAAAAATCTTAAAAACAGAGAGCTAAGAACAGCATATCAAAAATACTCTATTTTAATGAAAAACAGTGGGAAGAAGTAAGGCTGTTGAGATATCTGCTATACGAAATGTGTATACATATTTCAGTTTTTTAACACTTGTTACTTATTTCTGATACAAACAGTACTCCATGCTGTTTTGAGTGCTTTGAAGCAGCAGCAGAAATTTTAAAAACGTCTTTTAGTTAAAACGATCTAGTGACTTTCAAACAGTATAACTGCGCATGCATGTTTTGGATCAAATTTGGCAGCTGACGTTTGTGTTTTCTCAACTCTTATCTAACTATATACAGGGTCTCTAGGAAACGGTTGCTTGGAGCGACACCTACCGAGTATACCTTTTTTTGGACAAAAACTGCCAGGGAATAATAATTTTTCGTTAGAAATTTAATACACCGAGTCATAGAAAAATTATTAAGTTTACCATGTATGCGAAATGTAGAGTCCCTGTATATAGGTTACCTATATACAGGGACTCTAGCGAAATGCTGCTAGTGGCGCCCTCTGCAATGTAAATCAAAACTGTGATCAGATCTGGTTTTCTCATCCCAAAAGAAACCATGAATACTAAATTTCGTGCAGATTCTGCTATTATTAAGATAAATATTTAAAGAAAGTAAAAAAAACATAACTTTCAAAAACTACCAACTTTTAAGGTAAGTTGTGCTACATCGTCATAATTTGACATATACTGACAGTACATATTGGGGGTGTTCTGCCTCCCTCCGATACCGCTATCAAGGATAATCCTTAGAGATGACACCTATACATGCCTCCAGCAACATTCTCTCAAAAAATAGGCCTTAACTAAATCATCACTAAAAAATTTCACCAGCTCTTAGACTAGTACTTTAGTTTTAAATAGTTCATTATAATTAATAGGTGGTTTTGCATGCAACTACCCTAGCAATTAGCCAGATTTCATCATTTAAATTTATTCTGCCCCAAATCCATTTACATTTAAGCCTGGTAGTTAGGCAACTTTATGTGCATTTATTATAAATAAATTCCCTGGCCTGATTTGTTGCAACAGCAATGTTGTTATCTTATGTTGCAGTCTCATTTTTCAGGAGGTTTTTGTGTGGTTCCTATTGGCCAAATTTTGGAAAGTTTTTGATATCCTGGAATTTGGAGAACACATGATTGCTTTCTCACGGTCTTTTCCATTCAAAATTTTCGTGCAGTCTGGTTGTGCCCCGGTAGTTTAGTGCTTCGAAGAGCCCTTTGGCTTGGCTTATCTCCAATAGTTTTATGGAGGATCTAGAAGCACATATGCCTGTTGTGACGTTCGTAATTATTAGTTTTGGTTGATGTACTTACGCTGTCCGCGAGTGCGGACTTATTTCGAGCCAACGTTACCCCCTTGCACGTTCGCTGTGGCTATCCTCCAACAATAGGTAAGCTAAAGCCCTGATTTCTTAATCGGGCTCACTTGAGAATTTTTGTACGTTTTTAGCCAATTTCCGTTGGGATTAAGCTTTCGTTGGGATTACCTTTTGCTGCAATCCAATCTGTCGCCATGTGTACCTGTAACTGACAAATTGCATTTGTATTTCGCAACCCCATTGGACTTCGCTAGGGAGCAAAAGCCCGCACTACGCCTACCTGCAATCCCCCCGCTGCCTACATTGGCATCGACACAAAGCTGCCTTCGTCGTTCAAACCGTTATCAGCAGCCGATACCCTGACCTCTGCTGCCCCAGATGCCAGTCTGCCATGGAAGCAAGCGGAATGATTAGATTTGGATATGAACTTCTGCAGGCAAGACACTCGTATAAATATTAATCGTCTCGCCTGGTGTATTTGTTTTAGGATAGGCGAACGTTTCGTACAGTTAAAACTAGGACATGCTTTACAAATCGTTTCCCCTCGTGTACCTTTGTTTAGGTTAGGCGAATCGTTAGTACAGATTGTACAAGGGCAGGTTATATGCCTCGTTCTATTGTAAGTGTTCTCGTTTAGATTTATGTTAGGGCTTGCTGCAATAGGTGGGCTGCCACTTTTTGAAAACTACTGATTAAAGTTATTTAGGCTTACTAGAGATCTGTCGACCTTGACATCGGGTCATCGGTACGAATGTGTGGGAGGCTTCGTTTATATTTAGCCACCCTCGTTGCTTCACAGCGCGGCCTTCTACAAATTAGAGTAAAATAGCACTTCGAGTTTTGAGAGCATTTTAGTAGAATGGTTCTTTTTACTTACCCGTTAGCACGTGATAGCTGTGTTTGACGGCCTAACCGCAACACTAATTCGACCCCTTCTTGTGTCAGGGGTCGTATTCCGCCATTTGCGTTCGAAATTACAACGGGAAATTAGTCATCTATCTGTCGGCTGTGGCGTGTGAACCGATCACGGCGGCCTCTTGGTCAAAGTCAAGTTCCCGTGAACCGATTACGCAAATTTGTTTTACGGCCGTTTCAAACCTGTTCAGAGAATATTCAAGTACTTGCTGTAGTATTCATGGTTACCCTGATGCCTTTACACTAAGGAACCTCCACGTTATCGTATGGCCATACCAAACGCACGGTGTTTCCGCAAGTTAGAAATTTTGAGCGTTACCTTAATATCAATTCGAGCTAACAATCGGGGCTAAACGTTAGCTAGGAAAAAAGAACTTGCATTGCTCTGTATCGGCGTATTACTTGCTGTGCCCGCTCTGAGACCTATATATATTGCTATAGTATATAGAGGTCATGTATGACATTAAATACACTTATTTATTTACATGAATTAAAAAAAAATGAAAAGTTCAAGACAGTAATTATACTGAAACGATAAGATAAAAAAATTAATAATAAATACAAAGTTGGATGTTGAGTATGATAGAATAAAATTCGATTTGTAACAATTTATAAAGTAAGCACCATTCAAATTTATTTATAACTTAGCAGCAGAGCTGGGCAGTAATTAATTACTTTGTAATTAAATTACTAATTAAATTCCTTTTTGTTTATTTGCCTTGAAATTGAATTACTTTTCAAAATGCAGTAATTGTAATTGGGAATTGCCCTTTTTGTTATAAAGTACTTGAAAATTACTTTTTGAAAGTAATTAATTACTACATTTAATTACTCAATTACTTTTGTGTAATTAAATTACTCTGAAGTATTTAAATTACTTTACAAGTATTTGAATTACCGGTGGTAATTGAAATTACTGAAGGTAATTGAATTACTTTGTGTTATTTCAATTACTGACGTCGATTGAGCGCTAAATCTCCAGAACGCAAAAAATACAATAAGGTCTTATTAAGTTACATATTAAACAAACCGGGATGGGTATTCCCCAACCAATATATGCCTAATTTATGATTTCCTCTGACGATCGAATAGCAGCAACTTTTGTGCAACATTTGCATTTTGTACGACGCGTTCACGAATCACTAGCAAAGAGTGCATTGGTGGGTGTATGTAGTGGATCAGTAGATGTGATATGTAGGTTGTAACAGTAAAACTAATATTTATTGTTGAAGACGCTAAAACTATATTTGCGGTAAGTACGTTATAGATTACAATACCTACGGTAAAAATATAATTTAAAATAGCTTCATTAGACAATATTGGTTCATAATAATTATTTATTTCTTTCAATTTGCTTGTTTTAAATGATGTACTAGCATAGGGCTATACTGTAACGGGCGTTAAGTTAAGACAATTACGTATTTGAGTGAGTAATTGAACGAAACGGCCAAAATCCGATAACAACATTTAAACAGCGTAAAACACATAAATAAAATGTAGGTACCTAATTGCGAAATTGTGGACCTGGTTGACTCAAAAATGCAGTATGGGGTATGGTACTAATACAACATAAAAACACCGCATAATTTTACCGCACTCTTGCAATGAACAATTGTAAATTATCCATTTTTTTGCGCTTTCTTGCCTGGTAATGGTCATATGCTGCTTTGTATACGGACTGCTGCAGCATATTAGGTTTGATAATTATTAAAAATCTGGAATAGTGTCTTATAAAAATCGTGACTTTCTTATAATTCCGATTACCTCATCCAACATTACGTCTTTATGTTATATACGGCGCTGCGTTGACGGACGAAACATACAAAACCATGCTAATTACGAGACATTCAAATATATTTACTTCGTAATGATTTTTCAAACAATTAAGAAATCCAATGCTGCACCCTGTATACTTAAGTAAGTTACATATTTTCATCATTCAGCCTCATGTTAGGCGTATTTAATAGTAGATTGTTCTACAAGTTCAGAAAAGTGAGAGTTTATCAACATTTAATTTACGAGCGAACGATGCAAAGGGAGTGGATTATTTTACACGAACATGGAAAAATTACTTTTATAACATTCAGCATGCTGTTTTTTCTAATGCCATTACAAAATCTAGCCAAAATGAAATTCGACATTTCTTCGTATTCGAAAACAAAAATTTTTTTAAATCGGCAAGAGACGTAAACATAACCTAAAAAAGTTGGTTGAAATGTTGTAATTTCACAATTTCAATAAAAAAAAACAATGTACCCCTCGGCACTAAAGTTCCTTTTTATCCCTCATGTAGTTTATTTGCATTAGCCCTACGGGCCTCGCCAACTAAATCCACATTCGTGATAAAAGGTTACAATTCAGTGCCTTGGTATACAAACTACTATTTTTTTAAATCGGCAATGAAGAACGTGGAAATCGTCATTAAAATATGAGAAATGCGCAGTGAAGTAATCCATTGTTTTACGACTTTTTGTAGACGGCTGGGCGATAGGTAAACGTCAACCGACGTCAACATAACCTACAAAAGTTGGTTAAAACGTTTTAATTTCGTGATTTTGATTTAAAAAAAACAATGTGCCCCTCTGCACTGGAAATTCCTTTTTATCCCTCATGTGGTTTATTTGCCTTGGCCCTACGGGCCTCGACAACTGAACCCACATTCGTGATAAAAAGCTCAACTACAGTGATAACCTATGTGGAAATTAATACATCATCCATCATTCATTTATAATCTATAGCCTCTTTTATACCTTTCGGTGTCGAGGACCATTCACACCCCGCGGGAAGTGCAACGGAGGTAATGCGCCGCATGCGACTTACACTACGCTCCTCCGCATGCAAACATACCACACACTCAACAACTACCAGCTAAACTTAACTAATGAGTTCAAATCCCCTGCCGCTCCGAGAAAATTCTCGGCTACTGCCAGATTTGAACCCATGTCCACCTGCTTGCTATGCAGACTACAAATCCACTCAACCACCCAGGTGGGGAAATTAATACAAAAATTAAAAAAATGAAATTGAACTTGCAAGTCCCTATACCTTCTTACTGAATGGACTTTGTACTAAGGTATATTAGGTTTAATCGGTTTATTTTAACCTAAGGAATCTATGACCAATTGGTGTCCCATTCTTTTTGTGACACCCTGTATAATTGTTATCCTTGACTTTATTTGTTTACTTACATCTTACATCAAAACAAACTAAAAAGTTTTAGTTTTGATGAACGGTGCATGTAGCTACAAGATTTAATTATCAAAAAACCTTCAAAAGTGATAAAGTAGGTAGGTTACTAAAGATAACAAAACATAAAAATTAAGCATTTTTAGATTACGATTACGAATCGACACAACACTAATGATAGTTGCAATTTGCAAGAAAGTTCTACTAAATACAACTATATGACATATTTTTATTGAAAGTAATTGAAAAAGTAATTGATGTTTACAATTACAATTACTAAGTAATTGGTACTTGAATTACTATTTCCCGTAAGTAATTGAATCTCTGGTAATTAAATTACTTCATTGGGCGGTAATTGGTAATTAGTAATTAACTACTTTTTTAAAGTAATTTGCCCAGCTCTGCTTAGCAGGCAGGAATAATGGTAGTCTAGGATAAGGATAAAAATTGGAATGATTATTAGAATAACAACTTTGAAAAACAACGTGTAAAATGAGAGTTTGGTGAAAATAAATTTGAAATTTGACCCTATTTATTCTATTTTAAATACTATTAATATAAAAGGGTTAATAATAAATGTGTACAAAACCAAAGCAAGTGAAATATATGAGAAGAAAATAAAATTTAATTAAATAAATGTATGATATGGTATGACTACAATATTAACAAGTAAAAGAAGCAAGAAGAATAAGAATTGGATATAATTGACGGAGTTTACAATACAAGGGACAAGGATTTACATTAATTGGAGGATTATTATTATTGGTTGGAGTTTTTCGTGGACGTATCCTGAGGAAGCGGAGACCCATTGGATTGGAACCAGTTGGAGGAGACCAGTTGGACTGTATCGACAAAGGGGAGATCTTGGAGGTGTTAGATTGTGCTGACGGTTGATGACGTGGATGGAAATGGATTAATTTACAATTATATGAGGAAATAAACTGACCCGTGAGGAGCTGGACAGAAGGAGATTGCAGGAGTGACAGTTGTGCAGGGCTAGAGAAGGAATAGGTGATAGCTAGTATCTTGAGGTGTTGCGGATAAGGAGGCAGTTGGATAGTGACCAGTGGGGAAAAATGCAGTATCGTGGACCACTCATAAAAACCTTGACATTTTTCGCGCATACGTTGGTGAAACTGCGCATTTCCTATGCGCAGGTTATCTGTAACAGCGGTTCTAAAACATAACCGAGCTGAAAATAATAATGAAGTCGAGTAGAATTAAATTACACGTATTTTATTTTATTTTGGTACTCAACCAATAGCCGTTAGACCAATTATAGGCGTCGTTGTACATTTTATGGAGACTTCCAACCCCACTAATGACTGTCATGATGTTATTATGACATCCCGGAACAACTATTTCCATGACAGCCGTATCACGAGGCGCCGAGAGATGCAGCCATGGAACTCCCATCCAAGTTCTGACCAGAAAGAGCGTTGCTTAACTCTACTGTTCAAACTTGGACGCTTGGTCAAGCTACACCACCCGAGACCCTATATACATATATAATATAAAAAGACTAACCTAACAATTAGATGAAAAGTTAAATAAGAAATTATACTAGAAACAAGAAAAACACTAGGTAACTAAATACTACGTATTTACAAGAACTAAACTAACGCCTCGACTAGAATTAAATTACACATATATATACAGTGAGCGCCAAAAAGCATTGGTCAGTTTCACTTTGTAATAACAATTTATTTGCTTAAATTACACAGTTAATCAGAACTATTTCTTAAAGACTAAGAATGGGAGATTCACTTATAAAAAATGCTGTCGGTTAAATGACTCCCCTCTTGTTGAATGCACTCTTTTAAACGGTGGCCGAAATCTGTCATCACACGTTGCCGCATATCCTGCAGTATAGCTTCAATATTTTCCCGAATAAACATTTTAAGCTTTTCCAGATTTCTTATCTTTCTTGTAAATACTCTGCTCTTCAAGTAATTCCAAAGAAAAAATCAGGAGTGGTTATGTCCTGCGATCTCGAGGGCTAATGAAGATCACCATAGCAAGAAATCAGTTTATTTGGAAACGATTGTCGTAGGAGATTCGTATTAATTCTTACGGTGTAATTTGTAGCACCGTCCTGTTGAAACCAATATTAATTTACCATCTCCTCCTCCATTTGCGATAAAAAGATCTTTGAAGCATGTAATGTCTTTGAGATGTAACCGTTACCGTTTCACCAATTTCCTCGAAAAAATGAGCCCCGACAATCTTTGACGGTGAAACAGCACACCAAACTGTCACTTTCGGAGGATGTCAAACATTGAAACAAAACTCCCAAGTTTCCTATTTATGAAGAAATTATCATTGATTCCAGAGAAGTCGAGTGGCGCAGTTGGGTAAGCGCCAGGCTTGCATTAAGCAAGTCCTCGGTTCGAATCCCGCGGGGGCCGGAATTTTTCCGCAGCCTTGACGGATGGAATCGGGCTCGGCGAGGCCATTCACAGTTGGGCACCAAATTAACTGTGCTCTACTCAGAACCACAGACCTAAGAGATAGAGTAACAAGGTCAACACATCACCAAGACACACACCTCACACGATGGTTGCTGCGCAAGCACCAAAGGCGCGCTCCAACTATGTATCCCGAATCCGGGGCAAGTTGAGCATTGTACCGCCAGATGCCAGCGCATAAAGCACCAGCCTCTACACCGCAAGGTAAATGAGGTTACAGATAATACATACATACATACATCATTGATTCCATAGGTGAAGTGTATGGGTTTTTATTAGGTATTGAAACTGACCAATGCTTTTTGGCGCTCACTGTACATATATAATATAGAACGACTAACCTAACAATTGAATGAAAAGTTAAATAAGAAATTACACTAGAAACAAGAAAACGCTAACTACTATGTATTTACAAGAACTAAACTAACGCCTCTTCGTCCTTTGTGTGCGGCACATACACTTTACCTATGTCCTTAAAAAATCGAGAGACACTGTTGGCGGCTCCTTCTATTTCATGTCGATACATAAATTCAGCCAGATATGAATCAAACATTTTTTTTTTTGGCGATTTCTCGGTGGAAGTTTGGCTTTCACTTGCCGCCAAAGGCCCTCGATTGTATTTGTGTGACACCCGGTCACTGAATCTTTGAAATCAATTGAATGGTTCACAGTTAAGTGCTGGAAACCTTCACTTGCCAAGCAATCGTAAGATTTCCAGCAATCGCTATATATGGTGGTCCCTGGTTCAATGTTATCTTTGATAATTGTAAGAAGTGTTTCGGTGGACCTATTTTCCACAGTTGTTAAGAAACACTCCTTTGTTTCGCGACAGACACCCCCAAAAACCCACTGTCCTTCCATCGGTTTGCCACGGTTATATTTCCGTTTGCCAAACTTCGATTCGTCTATTTCCACAATTTTGCCTACTCCTCCTATCTTGGCTGTTTTTCTAAGCAGGATTTGTTCGCAAACTTCCCTGCAGAACGTATACCAGTCAACAACGGTGTGGTCGCCGATTGACAGCTCGTGCAACACGATACGTTGAGGGTACTCCAGTATCCAAAAATACGTTAAAAGGAGAATGTCGGGCAACGTCATCTTCGAATCTGAAAAAAAACTCCCTTTTCGGATACTACGGCGGACGTCGTGTTTTTCTTCAGCTCGCCGAGGTCGACATCTCCACTGGTATCCGTCACTGCCGTGAAATTCCACCAACTGCATCTTTTCCCCACACGTCGGACAATCGTAGGTTTTTGCAATCAAGCCCTCGCATTGTAGGTAGAAGATCAGCTCCAATTTCGTTTTTTTTTATAACCGCGAACATCGACATTAAATTAGTAATTTGTTCAGCCATATTTCTTACTTGAGTAAACAGTTCGTTTTTAGTTGAGTAATTCTAATTACAGGTTTATCTGTCATTATTTTTTATATGACATTTCATTTTTTATGACAGTACCATAATGAAGATTTGTTTGAGGGGCACTGGGCAGTTACGGTCGCTCACAGTTTCACCAACATATGCGCGACAAATTTCAAGGTTTTGTATGAGTGGTCCAGGATACTGCATTTTAGCCGAAAAGTTTATTAAGATATAATTGAATACTTAAATGTAATATCATACAGTCAAAACCGTTTGTAAGGAAATTTGTTCTGTCATATTAATGTCATTGAATGCTGTGTTTTGCATAATATTTGACAGCAAGCGACTTATATAAAATAATTCAATATTAGAATATAAAGATAACAAACAACTAACTAGATTTTGGCGAACCACATCCTGAGATAGAGTAATCATGTATATTGTGAAGTATAATTCAAGTTAAAGTTTCGATATTTGAATTAGATAAAAATTATCCACACGTATCCACTGCAATATATAGTTTTAAACTGCCTATGCAGCGCCCTCCCGAATTTTAAAGTGTATTTTGTCTGCCATATATTTGCCTAGATATTGCTATGGTTAATGACAGCTTTTAATTTAATATAATTAATTAAATAAATACTTAAGAACCACCTCGTAAATATTTTATTTCTAAGTCGACTAAAAGGAGTTTTAATTTACTAACTAGTTGAAATAAATGGTTATATGCCCTGTTGATATTTAATTTATCTGCAAGTATTAACAATTATTATGGCTAGCTCAAATTTTTCGGTAAGCAATTACCCTTTCTCTCGGTTAGGTTCAGTTGGGCTAAATGTATAATTCTTAATTTAACTAAATACGGATCTGTATTTCAACTTCGTACTACTGCGCACAAGCAAATACTCTAAATTAGGTCATACGTTAAATCAAAATGGTCTCCGCTGACAATTGCGGTCGTGAATTTAAAATCAAGTGAAAATATCACAGTTCCACTGGTAAATATTTGAATTAAGCTGTTTCGCGGCATTTACATAATTTGTTTTTCTAGCATTTGTTAAAAGGGGGCCCAGATCCACGCACCAATTGTTTTACTTGGCGTCTTTTCAAGATCTAACTGTCACATAACCCCACCCGAGAGCATGGCTTAATTGCCATGTCGGTTGAGCGCCGACCGGGTGCGTCCCCAGGTGGCGGATAGGGGAACGGCCACGACCCTTTACGGGAATGACTGGTCAGCAGCACAGCTGTCGCAGACCAACTCGCATACCGTAAACCACCAGTGTTTGATGCAACGACCCCTGAGTGGCCTTCGGCGCTCAGGGTAGTGTCAACCTGGGGCACGGGGAACTGGGCTTAACCGCCTGGTTCGTGTGGATGGGGCCCCACTATAAAAACCCCCCTAATCCCAAGGTACGGTGCGCGCCGAAGGGATGCATGGCCAGGAGGCAACCTGGTCCCTAGCGACCAACCTCGGGGCACCTGGCGCACCCCGTTGTATTTAGCCCTTTACGTATGCAGGGGGCTCCGTGCGTGTCGAAACCCTTTCCCCCATACTCGTGGGAACAATATGGATAACGAAGACATATTACCTAACCTTTCCAGCGGGGATGAAGAAGCCCTGTTGAAATCACCCAAATCAGATGTGGCTGAAAAAACCATAACTGAGGAGGGAACCACCGTCGATTCGGAGGCTGATACCCTAACCTCCAAAATCGAAAAGGTGTCACTGCAACGGCTTTCTGGAGCACAGAGACGGAAAGCCGCAATCGAGAGGGCCAAAGCTCTTGGCGAACCCATACGCCATAGGAGAAAGAACCCCAAGAAACCTAACACAAACCGTGACGGGAGCTCACACGCTCCCACCGGCAGTGTTAAGAAAGGTGAAACAGCTGGCGGCTCAGGCGTACCGGCTACTACACCTTCTAAGAAAGGAGAAATAGCTGGCGGCTCAGGCGTACCGGCTACTACACTTTCTAAAAAGAGGCAGAGGTCCGACGGGAGCACACCAAACTCCTAAACCTCGACAACTGCAAAAAAGTCCTGCACTGATGATAATGCAGTGAGGAAAGAAACCTTTAAGGAAGCCCTTAAAGGATTAAAAATGGCTATAGCTCCTCAGGACTTCCCAGAGACACGCCTGACGGAGGAACAAGCCGAAGAAATTCAGTCCGCACTGTTGGGACAAATCCAACCCGGAGGGGAAGGAACAGGACCACAGTTCAACAGCTGCTACTTTGAAAAAGGTGCAGTCATCCTCTCCTGCAAGAGCGAGGAAATGAAGTCATGGCTGACAACCACGACTCCAAACCTCCAGCTGTGGGAGGGAGCTAGGCTCAGAGTAGGACCAGCCAAGGAGATCCTGAATGCGGCCAAAGTACTTATGTGGGCTCCCAAACCCTTTAGTACCAAACCGCAGAAGGATATCCTTGATCTCCTTAAGACCCAGAACAGGGGGCTGAAGACAGAGGACTGGCGAGTCATCAACAGTGTATCGGAGCCTAAAGGCAGGACACTGATCATGTTGATCGACGAGGCATCCCTAACCACTCTCCGTAACCTGAACATGAAGCCATGTTTAGGCCTAGGTAGAGCAACATTCAGATGTTTATCTGCACCTACCCCTGACGGACAAGATGGCGCCAGCACCAGCAAGTGTCCTGAGGCTACTGCAAGTAAACCTCCAACACAGTAGGGGAGCCACGGCTGTATTATGCAGCCGGTTACAAACCGAGGACATTGATGTGGCCCTCATCCAAGAACCATGGATAGTAAGGGGCCAAATAATGGGACTTGGACAAGCCAGAGGTGAGTTAATATACGATAAATCCTCTGATATACCCAGGACATGTATTTATGTAAGAAGGGGGGTAAAATACATGGCTCTGTACAACTTATGTTTTAGGGATCTAACAACCATTAAACTGAAACAAATCAGGGAGGGCAACGAGAGGCAGGTAGTGATATCCTCCGTATACCTTCCCTACGATGCCATCAACCCTCCACCAAGCACAGAGTTGATGGAAACTGTAACGCTCTGCGAGGCCAACCGCCTCCAGTTCTTAGCAGGCTGCGATGCCAATGCGCACAACACTGCATGGGGCAGCACGGACACAAATCAGAGAGGAACCGATCTCCTGGAATATTTGGTAAGTAATAACTTACAAATACTTAACCGAGGTAGTGAGCCCACTTTTGTAACTCGACGTCGGCAAGAAGTCATTGACATAACTCTGTCCACGGCTGGACTGCAAGACAGAGTAATACAATGGAGCGTATCTAACGAACCATCACTGTCTGATCATGGACACATTGAGTACTTCCTGGCAGATTTTGAAAAGGCAACAATAACCTATCGAAATCCCAGGAAAACTGATTGGGCTGCATACAGGGAGGAACTTCTTAGCAAGTTATCCGATGTTAAAACCCATATCCATACGCCAGCAGACATTGAGGTAATTGTGGACCAAATGAATGACGCCATACTAACCTCATATGAAAACAACTGTCCATTAAGAAAGAGACAGACCAACAGGAAGGTCATATGGTGGAATGAACACCTGGCCAACCTGAGGAAAAGAGCACGAAAACTCTTTAACAGAGCAAAAAGGAACGGAGAGTGGGGCCAACACGCCCAGGCTCTAACCAAATATAACAAAGCTCTGAGAAAAGCAAAAACAGACTCATGGAGGAGCTTCTGTGGGGACATTGAAGGCACCACAGAAACAGCACGCCTCCACAAAGTTCTGTCAAAAGACCCTTTAAATCCAGTCGGGAACATGCTAAAACCGACACAGGAATACACAACCAGTGAAAGGGAAACCCTGGAAATGCTAATTCAAGCACACTTTCCAGGAGCACTGATGGCTGATCAGGCTAACATAACATCACAGCCAGTCCCTAGCAACTTCTCAAAAAGGCCCGCGAGAGACGAGTGGAAGGTAGCTAGGGAAGTGATCAGTCACAGCAAGGTACAGTGGGCTGTAAAATCCTTCTCACCTTATAAATCACCCGGACCAGATGGAATCTTCCCCGCTCTACTGCAGCGGGGAATAGACCTTCTGGTACCGGTCCTAATTAAGATCTTTCGCCTATGCCTAGCGGGAAACTACTTGCCACTGGCGTGGAGACCGATCAAGGTCGTCTTCATTCCCAAACCAGGGCGAGCATCGTACACCCTGCCAAAGGCATATAGACCGATTAGCCTAATGTCTTTCTGTCTAAAGACTATGGAAAAACTGGTAGACAGGCACATACGAGATGGGGTCTTGAAAGACAATCCCATACATCGTAGCCAATATGCATATCAACCAGGAAAATCATGCGAATCGGCACTTCACAACCTACTCAGTAGGGTAGAAATGTCGATAACCAACAAGGAAGTAGCCCTAGCTGCTTTCCTGGACATAGAGGGGCATTTGATAATACCTCCTTCGAATCAATAATGACTGCAACCCTAAGACATGGCGTGGACGACATCACAAACAGATGGATAAAAACCATGTTAGAGGGACGCCAGATACAGGCCGATTTGGGAGAAGAATCCCTCAAGGCACGTGCTGTCAGAGGTTGTCCACAAGGGGGTGTACTATCCCCACTACTGTGGAACATGGTAGTAAACGATCTCCTGCAGACACTCAATGATGAAGGGTTCTACACCCAAGGTTATGCAGATGACATAGTCATTCTCATAAGGGGCAAGTATCCAACCATCATTGCAGCTCTCATGCAAAGGGCACTGAACATCACTCAGGCATGGTGCAATAGGGAAAACCTCAAGGTAAACCCTAGCAAAACATCTATAATACCTTTCACTAAGAAAAGAAATGTAGAGGCCTTCAACAACCTTACAATCTTTGGTGAAAGAATTCAGGTTAGCCAGGAAGTTAAATATCTGGGTATTACCCTAGATGCAAAACTAAACTGGAATGCACACCTAGATAAAATAGCAAACAAAGCAAAAATGGCCCTCATGATGGGTAGACGCATGTTTGGTAAAACATGGAGACTGAAACTAATGATGGTTCATTGGTACTACATAACAGTAGTCAGACCCGTGATATCCTATGGCACCTTGGTATGGTGGCCAAAGGTAGAACAAAAAACAGCAATTAAAAAACTATCCAGGATACAGAGACTGGCCTGTTTGTGCATCTGTGGAGTTATGAATAGCACTCCAACAGCATCTATGGAAGCTCTCTTGGGACTAACACCTCTAGACATATATCTAAAAGGGGAAGCCCAGATTGGAGCATACAGAATGAAAACCACCGGAAACTGGAACACCAACCAGGAACGGTGCGGACACAAACGGATACAGGAAGTGGGCGAAGGTAACCCCATCTTAAAAATGGGCTCAGACTACAGCCTTCCAGAGTATTCCTTTGACAAACCTTTCACTGTGAGGTACGATCGCAATGACTGGACCCAAGAAACCTCAACCCACCTGTCAAATGGGCTGGTCTGGTACACAGATGGATCCCGAACAGCAGAGGGCACGGGTGCTGGAATACATGGCGTAAGACCAAAAGAGGATTTTAGTGTATCTCTTGGGACCAAAGCCACAGTCTTTCAAGCTGAAATCTTTGCTATAATGCAATGCGTCCAGGAAAATGCAAAACGCGGGTATTCCCAACAACGCATAAGCATACTTTCTGAAAGTCAAGCGGCACTGAAAGCGCTTGAATCACCTCGTGTAAGCTCTGTGCTAACAAGAAAATGCTTAAGTCACCTGACACTCCTATCTGAAAAGAACACTGTTCAGCTCATTTGGGTGCCAGGGCACACAGCGATAGAGGGAAACAAAGCGGCAGACGCCCTCGCAAAAGCTGGTGCATCTACCCCATTTATAGGCCCAGAACTTGTATTTGGTATACCCAAACAAAGCATCCGAACAGCGATAGAAAAATGGACCGTTAGACAACACGCTTCTCGCTGGGATGCCACACAGGGACAAACACTGGGGAAGGAAATAATTAGAACGCCTTCTCGCAGACTAACAACCGATGTACTCCATCTAAGACGAACTCAGATCAGACGGCTGGTAGGACTAGTCACAGGACACTGCCACCTGAGAAAACACCTACACAAAATAGGCATATACAGAGGGGATATACTCTGTAGATTATGTCAGGAAGAGGAGGAGACAGCCTCACACATAATCTTCGACTGTCCAGCGTTACTCCGCAAAAGACAGCAACTTTTCATGGGAACTCCACACGGAGCAGCTCTCACACACGAGCACCTCGTAAAACACCTCCTACAACTCGTTGAAGGTGCAGATCTATTTTAATAGGGTCAGGGGGGGCACAAAAACCACAGAGTCGAAGTGCAAAACTGGGCTCACTACTAACCCATCTAAATCCCTGCTTTTAATCAATCAATCAATCAATCACATAACCCCAAATTATGGAGTTGGGCTAATTTGCGGTCAGGATTCCCTTTACGGCAATGAATATGGCTTGTATTGCCTTGGGTAAGACTCGTGGTGCACATGCAAAAACTTTCCGGTGCTCACTTAGCTTATTTTTAGGCATAGACAGTATCTGGTGTTGTTGCCGAACTTATCTGGCTCGCAGACGACGCTGGACTCCTTATCGGACTGCTATCGACCTGATGCTGCTGCAACTCCTCGATGACGTCCTCCACGGGCTGCTGCAGGCACTGGTGTCTTCCCCTCTGGGCTGTCTCGACTTGCAGGCCTCCACGCAGAGATCCAAATAGGCTGGTTCCGAAGTTGGTGCTCGTGCTTCGGAGAACTATACAACTTGAGGTGTTGGATTTCGATGAAAATAACACCACACGACCACAAAATTGTGCTGAATTGGCCGGTATAATTTTTATATTTAAAATAATATGTTTACTGTGTGAAAATTTACTTTATTTAAGAGTACACCTTACGACATGTCAATTCTAATTTTTATTCAATTGTTCACCCCAATATCTGCTATAAACAATTGCTAGTTTTAATCTTAAATTAAAAACGGATGTGAATCAAGTTCAAAATACTTACTTATAAATACAAATTTGCCTAAAATCTACAACTTATTTACAAATAGTATTCCAACCAGAAATTGGAAAGCTATTTAAAATCAGGTCAGCATTGAAAATAGTAAGTCACTTCGTAATTTAATTCATAAAATTACTGTTTGATTGCCATTCAGTGAAACTTCGATAATAACCTTCAAATTTGACAGATGCATTGGGAAGTTTGGAAGATATATACGTTTTTCAAAATTTTCTATGCTACTATACGGTTTTAAAAACTCAACTAGTACCTACTTAAATCATGCACAATGTTACAATGCCTTAATAAAACAGTTATACGTACAATTTACAGATGAACTGTCATTACTTGAAAGCTGATTGACATTAGAATATTATTTACTGATTGTATGAAACCAACTTAGACATGACTTACACTTTTCATGGTGTACTGGATTTTAAATAACTTTCCAATTTTTGGTTGGAATACTATACTTATGTTAATATTATGGTCCACATTTATAATTAGTTAATCAAGTCTTTGTGTCACTGCACGTTTGTTAATTTGCTTGAAACTGTTCACATAAGTCACTGCACTGATTAAATTTATGAAAGTAGTTCCTTCACCAAGGAGTTGCTTGATTTCCCCTGTCTCCTTTTCCACACAAATTTTAAGTTCATCTGCTGTGTGCTATTCGTCTATTTTCATTAACCCTGGCTTGTTGATTCTTACAATTTTCCATCAAATGCCTTAATTCCAGCCTTCTTAGCTGCTCGTTGCAACGTTCATTAGCTTATCTAGCTTTTCCTACCTTTCTTTTAAACCCCTGTCAAATATTTCACTGTTTAACGTTACTTTGAATTATTCGCTTCAATTTGTTGCCTTTGCAAACCATTTCGTAATTTTCGTAATTAATAGTTCGGCTATTACTTTGCACAAACCTCATATTTTAAATTTTATTTTACATTCAACTTAGATCCTTGTGAGAATTGAGCTTTGCTTAAACCATTCTTTAATTAATTATACCCCTATTAATTGGCATTTCTTTACCAATGCATTCAATCTATTAAATTCAAAGTTGAGCTTTGCAGTTATATAAAATACCTCACCCTGAGCTTCAGTGAAATGTCCATTAGTTTGGCAATACTATCAGAGTTGAGTTTGTAGGGCTTAATACCATCGCATTATTTATATATTTATATTTATACTTGCATGCGCGTGTAATGCACTATAGTATCCACTGTTGAATAAAAGCTGTGATAAGTTATTGGTCTTTGCTAATTTGTTTGTTTTGCTGGATTTATCCTATACCTTGTGGAGGTCCAACGCAAGGAGTAGACAACGTCGAGGACCTGGCGCCCTCTCCCTTTGTATTCTTTTTCAGCGTAGCTGGAACCTCGCCCTTCTCGGCGAGTTATTCCAATTAGGCCGATATTTACCAGCCGGCAAAATATCTAATATAACTTTCGCCAACCCCTTTATCCTTCCTCACACCCTAACCCATGTCGGTGATGTTATTTTTATTCTAAACCCTTGCTTATTGTCATTTACATATTTTATCATCACAATAAGAGTCCATTCTTAAGTATTTATGCTTGTCATTTGCTGTTTACGAGATTTGCATGTGTTATGTGTGTATTTTTCTGTTATAAAAGAAGTTTAGCAGCTGCACCAATGAGTTATTTTTGCAAGGTAAGTCAGTGTTGTACGTGGATCGTCGACCAAACTCTACGAAGTTAGAAGTAGCCAGGTGCTTCACTCGCTTCCACATTGAGAGTGTGTTCACCTGTTGATTGTGTTTTCCCAATCAAGTCCGAATGTGGTGGCGCACCATTAATTGAACATCATTTACCTATTATTACCGGGGTACAGCCCTAACTCAATGGTCGTAAAGAACCCGCCCTCTCGACTTGGATTTCTTCTAGCTGGAGCAACCTTTTTGTTACCGCCATCGTAACGGAGTTAACGGAGATTCTAGGTAAATTTCCCGATTGTCATAAAGTCGTGTTTGTGCGGTAACAACCTTGTATACAAATGTTTGTTGTATTTTATTGCCTTGCCCTGTATAGCAATGGTATTACCTCATAGCTCAACTTCATTTGTCAGAGATAAAAATATTCGTCAGCATTGTAACAGTACCAACACTTAAACACTTAAAACACTTTTGCCAAACAGCATGGTTTTATAATAAAATCCATGGCAAGTCCGCCTTCAGTTACCTACAAAATTATGTAAAAAACTTGTTGCGTATTTAAATACATTTTATTACATTTTAATTATAACAAATGCTCTTATGCTTTTATATAATGCATCATAATGTATAGTTAAAAGATATTTCTGCAATCTTAGCAACTATCGGTAAAAATAAAAACACAAAAACAATTAGTCGAAAAAAAAATATAGAAGCATGCCATCATTCATCCAAAACTTCCGTTATTTAAATCTTCCCAAACTAAGTTAGGTAATATCTTACAAGTCACAGTTTTACAAGAACTGGATGAGTTCAAGACAATGAGCAGATCGAACAGCAACAGTTGTCTATGTTCCAAAACACACAAAACCCTTAACATTATATAAAACATACATTTATAACAAAATGTAACTCACAGTCAATAACGTAAATACAAGATGAACATCGATAATTATTACACTTATGAAATAGATGATCAAAACTGAATGGAGATCTGTTTGTTTAATGCTACATTCAAATCATTACAAAAGGCCAATACATGAATGAAGGAAATTTCAATGCAGTTCGTGGCAACAACAAAAGGTATTCCAACTAGAATCGACATCTTAAATGTGGTTACCGATGCAGTAGGCTGCATCGAAATCGCTTTCGCAAAAGAACAATACTTGATTTTAAGAGTTTTATTTAAACTGCCCTTACAATAATCACTTTTACAGTGCCACACTGCCGGGAACGCAATTTGTTGAAATACATGTCATACTAGTTACATTTTATAATAACTAAGTTCAAAAAATAACTTGAAAAATATAAAAAGTATGACACACTTAACAAATGATGGATTTTGATATGGCGTAGCCGTATGCTGAACCTTTTAAAAACATTTTTGGTATTATCAATGGCAATAACAGTTTAAGTGAAATTTCTGTACATGTACAAAAATGAATGATCACAGCTACATTAAAGTCGAAAAAATAACAAATACAAGTTCCATTAAACTAAATCACTCGCCATAAGTTAATGTATCGTAATAAATCCACTCACACAAACAATCAGAATAGTGGAAAAGAACACGTAATTAAAGTATATCACCTGATATGTACACAACAAAAGTAACTAAGTCAAAATTCGCAACTGCCCTGTGTTCGTAGCGTAGATTAAGCCCTGCCCGGACACGGGAAGCCATCGGATGCAGTTTAGACTCATGTAGTTCGTGTCACGGTTCTGCTCCAGTTCTCTAAGTACAGGCAGGCGACTTCCGTATGGCATTTCGTTCTGGTTGAGTAGAAAAATACGAGCCATCGTCCATTTGTCATTGGGGACTATGGAAACTCGGCGGGAGGCAAGTCCTACCACTAGGTGGCGGTTCAATGGGGAGAGAGAGACAGACACTGCGTTTTGTTCGAAACTCGTTATGTACAAGCACTGACCTAGGGTTTCCCATCGCAAGCTATAGACTCCTACAAGATGGAATTTGGTATTATTAACTAAATGTCGTTGAATATATAAACAATTCTCTATTATTTAGCTGAATTAGATTAAAAAATCTTACCTAATCTGTTGGTAACGTTGAGATAACCACCAGAGGGTAAAAGGGTGACTAAAATAGTGCCATCTGCTGATATATCGACACTCGCATCGTTATGAATTTTACATTCTCCGACAACTATGTTCTTCATAGCTACAATCAAAGAAAATTAGCTGAACTGAACTGAGTTGTATTGCATTTTTATTGCCATATTTAAAAATACAATTAAAAAATTATTATTGGTATCTTCTAATGGGTGTTCAAAAAGTCTTTACGTCCTGAGCGGCGCTGAAGAGTTCATTGTGAACATATCACAAACCATACCTAACCCTACTTTTATAAACATATTTAACAACAACAAAGCAATCAATGCAAACGTTTAAAAGCAATTTTAAAGCACTATATTTTTATGAAATGGTAATAACTTAACTGTAATTTATTGTAATAAAAAAAGGATTCATAATAAATGATCAAAATGTGCACCGCCATCACCCATGCACGCGCACGACATTTGGCATTTATTAACACAGAAGTTTCAGAGATTATTTAGCTCATGTATTCGTTGCTGGAAAATCAAGTTCTTTAAGTTTGTTATGAAGATCTTGGAAAGAAGGCCGTAAAAGTTCGTCTCAAACATTTCTGCAGTCAAAGTGCCTAAAAAAATCTTCGTTGATTTTTCAACAAACACTTCTATCTTGCTTTTTTTACCTTCAAAGAAGTATGGCCCAATTATACTACGCCTTGAAATAGCCGCCCACACTCTTAATTTTTGGGGATAAAGAGTTGTCTCTACCATAAAATTAGGTTTCTCCGAACGTCACCGACGCATATTTTGAGAATTAAATCTGTCTAAAAAAACACCAGATCTCGTCTGTGAAAAAAATGTTCTCCAATACGTCGTCATTGAGGGTGCTTAGGAACCACTCGACAATATTCGACAAGCTGAGAATAATCAGCTTCGTATAATAGTTGTACAGACTGCAAACGGTAGCGGTAGACATGAATGTCTTTCAATATTTTTTTGGCAAATGCCAACTAAACTTGTTGAGACAAAAGTTCGCGGGGCATCTTCCATAATCTGTCTTACATTTTCAATTATGTTAAACGTTTGCATTTGATTATTTTGTTGTTGTTAAATCTGTTTACAAAAGTAGGGTTAGGTACATTGTGTGATATGTTCACAACGAACTCTTCAGCGCAGCCCAGATTTTTTTGAAAACCCGTTAGTTTCCTACTCTAATTTCCAACAATTATTCCCAAAGTATGAAATAAAAACTCACAAATTTTGCCCACAGAGTTTAGAAATAAGCCAATTAAAATATATTAAAAAATACATACAGTTACTAATATCAGGAATATTTCCAGACGAAATATCCCAAGCTTGTATCCTGTGATTAGGGGTCACTGTCAGAATCATGTCTCCATCATACATTTGTTCCCGCTGTGGATCGTCTAAGTCAGCATCAAACGGGTTCACACCGGCATATAGTGGGTGCAAAAACCTCGGTCTAAATAGATTTCCGGACGTGTTAGAACGCAGATCCGATAGTCGATATCTATGTGGCGTAATCCTGGAATGCCATGCTGAATTCGACTCGGAAATGGGGATATCGTTAATCTGAACAGTAGGTACATTCCACGCCCGACTGGGCGAAGTGTACGGTGCGGACTCGTTATTCAGAAGATTGACATTATTGGTCCGATACAACAACTGCCGGCGATCGCTGGGTAGGTTATTATTGTACCAATCAGGCTCGTTGTCATCATCATTATCACTGTTGGTGGTGAAATCATCGTACAGGGTTGCCCGGCGTGGAGGCCTCTCGTTAAATCTAGTATTGCGTCCAGTACTGGAACTACTGGCCGAATTGTTTGCAATATTTGTCAGATTCGCCACCGAATTGTACCTCGACACGAGAGCATTTATAGTCCGATACCACTCCCTCATGGGCATTTCAGAATTCTGCGCGTCACTACTGGGAGGCACTTCTATGGGCGTGTACGACATGCCTCGATTCCTGTGAATATTGTGAAGAGTGTTGTTGATTTGTCCAATTAACTCTCTCCGACTGTTGCTCCCACTTGAAAAAATTGCATTCCTACGTGCGGTGTAGGTTTGACCTAAGGCCCGTGAGGCATACCGTGCAGTCAGTCGCATCAGGCGCAAGCTACGGGTCAAGCTGTGTGACTGGCCACTTAAGCGGCTCTGCAGCATTCGGCTGCACATTTGATCAATTCTGGCAGATAAACTTTCCCGCTCCGGATCCAAATTCATCCCAGTCGGTGGTGGTATGGAATCCACAATATGCAGCAGCAGAATGTCAGAGAGCAAAGAAGTCAGATCTATAACATTTCGAATTTGGGAGCGTAAACTCTGAGATATACTGGTGCTGCTGTTTTCATCAAAAAATCTACTTAGGGTGTCTAATATGGCGCTTAAAGTGTCCCTGGCATTGAACCTCGACACCCCGTCGGGCGTCACACTGCTAATTTCAATCCGGTTCTGGTTTATATTGCTATTTACAGCATGCCCCGAAAGCCTGTTCATCCGCACTCGGCAAGCATTCAGTCTTTCAATTATAGTATTCTCTCTACCATCGTTTGTGGTGGCATTGGGGTCCCTGTTGTGTATTTCTGAAGGTCGCCCGATGAGCCTGATGTGCTCCGTGAGCAGCTGCTCCAGCCTACGTGTCATCACCACCAAGGAGTCGCTGTTGACATGGGTGACAGCACCAAAGACGCGGTTGCTGTCTGGAGGATACCTCACCACGTCGCCTCCCAGTCTGACAGCACTGGGCCTCACAGAAAACGTTCTAAAATATACCCGCCGCCTGGTCAGTCTATCTCTGGGGGTGTAGCGGCGCGGTATGAAGTTTACCACAGAAAAGCGCCTGTTCTGCCGCTGTATGTGCAATAAGCGCGAGGGAGGAAATGATTTTCGTGCTGTAACCCGTTGCCTGGGAATTTGGGGGTTGTTGGGGTTCGATAAGGCATCAACACTTGAAGAGGGCCCAGCTGGCGAATCTGTAATAATAATTTAGGTTGTAGTTTATTCCTGACATTGACTGTCGACTTACTAGAATTCCGCTTTAGTCAATTTTAATGACCACTAAAGTCACTTTCCGTTTTTCTCATTAAAGATTAATTTTTACTTATAAAAGAGTTGTATAGAGTTAGTCATATTTAACTGTATTGCAAATCACTAAAAAATATTCAGGTTGAGTTGTTAAAAACGTATTAAGTATTACTTGTTTAATTTAGGTGTATTATTTATACAATTCCATAATTTCCAAAAAATAACAAAGAGATTATGAAGTTAACGGAAGAATTTATTAAATGCGAAACCGAATGGGAAAAATGAAAAAAAGTAATCATACCTCTAAAATACTGCGGAACACTACATACCATGTTAAACTAGCAAAAGTACCAAGGCTTCATTCAACGGTTTACTCTTTCCGGGTTTTTGTAAACAAACTTCTCATTATTTTTAATAGCGATATTATCTCAGAAAACAATTACTTCCTATGCCTATTGGTTGTGTTCTTTAAAACTACGAACACAAGTACATTTCATTTAATAAAATCTGGTGTGATACACACACACAACTTCCTTTTACAGTGATCTTATAATTAGCCAAACATTTTATTTTAAATTTTAAAGCATTTGTCAAAAATTTTCAAAAATTAAAAATTTTACAAAAACGGTACAAAATAGAGTGTTAGTTCAAGAGACAAATTTTCTTTAGAATTTCAAGCTGAATTCAAAAATGTAATAATATACCGGTATATTATTACATTTTTCAGTATTCAACTGGAAAATCACCTATCTCACATCAATACAAATTCAAAATGTAATAAAAATGTAAAGTTTAAAAAAATCGTTAGAGCCGTTTTTGAAAAAATCGAAAAAAACTGAAAAATCACAAGAGTAAACACCTACTTCGAAAGCTTGCTGTCACATCTACATAGTACACAAAACTTATATATGAAGTTTCAACGCTATACCTCTTTCCGTTTTTGAGATATCCTGTTCACAGACAGACAGACAGACAGACAGACAGACAGACAGACAGACACACAGACAGACAGACAGACCAATTAAAAAAATATGTTTTTTGGGATCAGGGGACTCTAAAACGTGAATATCTGTTGAAAACTCAATTTCGAATTTTTGGGGTGAATCCAATACTTCCTTTATTGTAAAAGGAAGTAAAAAAGGAGGGTTTGTTACTGCCCTATTGAATGGGCTCACACGCTCCATTTAAACACACCCTTGCAAATCGATTTGGCGCCCGATGCAAGTTCGGGTGACCTACGTGGCAGGAAGAACTGCGCGCATCTCAAACAAATGCGCCCCGGGCTACAGCTAGTTCCCTAATAAAATGGAACTACTGGAAAATAGAATGGAGAAGCGGGAAAAAGCCAAAGGAAATATTGTTATCAAAGGACTAAAAGTGGAGGAAGATATGTTGAAGGAAGATTTCCGCATTTCTGGAAAATGAAGTATGGGCGAAACCATATATCAAAACGGGAAGAGCAGATGACAAGGAAATAATAGTAGCAAAGATAGGTACACTTGAAGAGAAAATTAAAATAATGTGGACAAAGCAAAGCTTAGAATATATTTTATTTATTTATTTATGTCGTATTCAGCCAACAGCCGTTAGGCCAATTATAGGCGTCGCTGTACATTTTATGGGGACTTCCAACCGCACTAATGACTATCATGTTATTATGACATCCGGGACCAACTATTGCAGCCGTATCACGAGGCGCCTAGAGAAGCAGCCGCGAAACTTCCATCCAAGTTCTGACCAGAAAGAGTGTTGCTTAACTCTACTGATCGTACGTGAACGCTTGTTCAAGCTACACCACCCGGGACCTGGGACCCATTTTAATAGAAAAGGAGACAAAAATACACACCCAGGAATGCAAACAAACGTGGGATATAAAAAACTGAAGGTGGCTGGATGGGGAATATGTGCGGAATGCGGAAGAAAGATCTCAAGCTAAAAGGAATAGCTAAATAAAGATTAGCAGTAGAAGCAATGACGGATGAATACAAGAAAACGAAAACTGCAAAGAGGGACAAAAAGTTAAATATAGAAACTTGAAATATTAAAATAATGTGATGTTTCGCGTGCCGCCAAATTGTTTTCGAACGTTTAATTACGTTATAAATTCGTAGGCGCTGTTACGCCACAAGAATTCGTGATGCGCGAACATTTGGAGCCACGCGGAGGGCAAGAAAAACTCGACGAATTCTGGAGAGATCCTGCTGATACTCCAGTATTGTGCAGGTGGTGTGAAACCGAAAAGTTGCGCAAGCTTTGCCGCGTTGCCCAGAACCTAGGGGGTTAACTTGGGCCTTTGGCCCAAGGGGCTCCACCAGTCATCACCAGTCCCAATACCTGTTCGGTAAGACCGGAATCCTGTCCCGAACTACCTGACTAGAAACCTCTCTTGCCTATGTTAGTAAAACTGCAGAAGCAATCCTGTTCTATTAATCCTCCAGCGCAACGGAAAATCTTGCCGCTCAAAAACCTAACCTGGATACCTGTCTGATAGCACATGAAACCACGCTGTTAATAAACAATTCCTTCTGACAGCCTGCTGTAGAAATCCGCCAGCCTGAGGTGCAAAACGACCCAAATTCAGTTCAATAATTCACAAAGCATGAATTGTAAAGCGAGTGGGCCCCAGACGCTCCAGTGATGGACGAGCACGAGCCCCAGAAGGTTGCGCCCGGGATCAAAATTAAATTCATTTTACTAGCGCTGCAAAGCGTTCGCGTTTGTTCAGCCTGGAGCCGCTATTAATTAACCTTGAATCATTTCAGCCTTTGCCTAATCAAGTCCAAAATCTGCCACAACTCGGGACAACGAAGTCGAAATTGAATTAGTTAATGTTGTTCTACTTATAGCAACCTGAATCATAAGACCAGGGACGGATCGCCCGTAACCCTTATCAGTCAGTGCAGCTCCACCAGCACCGTCTCAGATACCAGAACAATTTAGAATTTGGGTTATCATCATTATATGTTTTATTTTCTTTAAATAGGATTGTCAGTTATTGCTCGTCAGTTAGTTAAAAATTTAGATAGCCTTCCTGTGGAATCGATAAGCAGCTGATCTAACGCTGGAGGTACCCTTTGGGATGTCGCTTCCAAATTTTATTCGATTTTCTGAAGAGTTGGAAAGATATTTGCTTTGTAGCCGAAAGATTAATGTGTTGGAATTAATGGTATGACATTAAATACAAGAAATAGTTATTTACGTATGGACGACCGGAAGAGTAAAATTACGCTCGCAGCCAAAATTTGAGGCCCGACGAAGAAGAGCTTTTATTTGGTTACTTCCAGCCTAAGGTATGTACAATGTTTTACGCACAACTGCATGGAAAAAACACTTGCTGCCACAGTTAAGGTGCAGGGCGTTTTTATTTTACCGCCCGCAAATTGCTTTACCGCCCACCAAGCGTAAAGTTGTAAATGCGGTCATGGTAACTACGATGTAAATTTTCATTTTCGACCCGGTTGTGCGTAAATGAAATAAAGCAACATTTTCCACCTTTGAAATTTTTTTAGTACAATCATTTAGTTAAGAATTTATGTTTTGCTTCGTTTATATCAGGTGAGACAACATTTTACAACATTTGCATGTACTGTTCACTAGGGATGGGCGCGTGACGTGAAAACAGTCAGATCACGCCGAGTCCCGTTGTGAACGTGAGTAATATTTGAAAATTGGGCCGTGAACGTGACTGAACGTGAGTGAAAATTTCCAAGGCGTGATTCACGTTTCACGTTAATTTCACGTTTCACGTTAATTTCACGTTAAATATTTAGTAACGAATAAAAGACTGCAGGATGTCCTGCTCCTTCGCTGACCGACATAAGGAAGATCTAGAGCTGGAGCGGGAAGTTATTGTACTTCTATGTGGCAGCCTGCAGCGACGAGGCTTTGCACTTGTGTTGTGTTGTGAATGTTGTATTTACAATCAATCGCATGTCTATGTCTATAGACAAACTTACTTTTAGTTCCTCGGATGTAAAAGTACTAGGAAACCTAGGAATTAAAAGTGTTGCCTAGCAATATATATCTTCTTGTACTCGTATCAGTAAGGGAAACGTCAATTCCAATGACAGCTTTTGGTATTAAAAGTAATGTCTTTGAAGACGATTGCAAGAAACGTTTTTGCAAGAAATCAGTGTATCCCTTGTTGTAAGCTATTGCAGTCAATTTTCATTTATTTCCTTTTGTGTCTAGTATTCTGATTGCAACATATCACGTAAATTATTTAACGTGCAAAACATATATTCTGTTGGGCGTCTTTTATTGGTTTTATATTTAAACATTTTGTTCTATCTGAATTTGAATTTTCAAATAAAAGCTACGGGTCACGTCGTGAGTGGCGGGTCATGCCGTAAACGTGAGCGTGCGTGAACGTGAGTGTTTAAAGCAAGTATGAAACGTGTGTGATCTGAGTACATACTCACTCACGCGCCCATCTCTACCGTTCACTATAGCAAAAAAAGTTCATTACAAAACTTTCAATGGGACCCACACTCCAAATCTGTGCAGTGAATTATTTTTTTCACAGCACACTGTTTTGCAGCACCACCATATTCGATATTTTTAAGTGCCAGGACGTAATAATTTTTTTATTTTATTTCTTCTTCTTCTTCTTCAAGGGCTTTCGATCCTTGTGGATTATCGCCTGCTTCTAAGAAGCTTACAAAATCCATTTGGTTTATATCAGTGTGGTGGATTAGTCCACACTGATCTTTAATTGTTATTCGTCTATATTTTTTTGCTTGTTTTTGTTTCTTCTACAATTTTTCTCCATTGTTTTCTATTGTTCACCTTTTGCCGCCAGTTTACTCCCATTCTCTTCAGGTCTTGTATTACATTGTCTTTCCATCTTATATTTGGTCTTCCTCTTTTTCTGGTTTCCATTGTGTTACTACTTTTGGTGATCTCTCTTCCTTCATTCTCAGTATATGTCCGTACCATCTTATTCGTTGTGACTTTATAAATTTAACTACGTCCTCTCCATTTGTTTCTGTGTATATCTTGAGATTCATTTTTCTTCTTACTTGTCCATTCTCTTCTATAATTGGTCCAAGTATTTTCCTCTCGCTTCTTCTTAATATTTCCTCGTCCTTTTCTGTTAATCTCCATGTCTCAGCCCCATATGTCATCACCGGTCGAATTAAGCTCTTATATATTCGTAATTTCGTTTTTTTATTTGTTATTTTATTACACAATACTTTATTATTAGCGTAGTAACTTTTATTTGCTGATTGTATTCTATTCATAACTTCCATGGTTACATTGTTGGTATTACTTATTGTTGACCCTAGGTATTTAAATTCCTCAATTTCTTCAAAATTATTTCCATTTATTTCTATGCTTTTCAGTTCAGTTTGTTTAGTTTTCTGTGTTCTCATATATGTTGTTTTCTCTGTGTTTACTTGTAGTCCCATCTTTTGTGCGGTTTCTTCTATTTTCACATAGGCTTCTTTTAATTCTTTATTGGTTCTACTAATGATAACTAAGTCATCCGCATATGCTGATATCTGTGCCATATGTGTGTTTATTGCTCCTTGGATTTTTCCTTTTCTTACAATAGCTTCCATTATTAGGTTGAATATGATTGTAGACAGCGCATCTCTCTGCCTTACTCCCGTGCTGACTATACAGGGTTCCGTGTCTCCCATTTGTGTTTTTACATATGCTTTTGATCATTCCATTGTCATTTTAATAAGCTGTATTATCTTTCTTGGTATTCCTAGATTTCTTAGTTCCATGTATATTTGTCTTCTTTTAATCTTGTCAAAAGCCTGTTTATAATCGATAAATAACAGATGGAGATCGATATTGTGTTCTTTGCTTTTTTCAAGTCTTATTGTGTGGATTCCATCAATTGTTGATCTATTCGGCCTGAATCCGTTTTGGTATTCACCTATTACTGTTTCTGCGTAAGGCTCTATTCTTCTATATATTATACTCGATACTATTTTGTATATTGTGCTTAATGGTTTTCGCATTTTGCTCTGTCTCCTTTCTTATGTACTGGAATAATTACTCCCATCTTCCATTCTTGTGGCATTTGCTCTTTATTCCATATTTGTGTTATTAGTTGGTAGATTTTGTTTTTTAGCATTTGGCCTCCCTGTTTAATAAGCTCTATTGTTATGTTGTCATGTCCGGGTGCTTTTCAGTTTTTCATTTTTTGTATTATTTCATTTATTTCCTCGTACGTTGGGTTTCTTACCTCATCTTCTGTTAGTTCTGGTTCGGTATCTGGGTTTTCTTCTTCTGTCTCTCTATCTTCATAGACTTACTTAAAGTGTTCATACCATCTTTGTATCCTTTAATTTTCTTCTTCTATATATTTTCCTTTTTTATTTTTACAACCTGTTGTTATCTTTGGTTTGGGTGTCATATTTTCCTTTATTTTCTTGTAAAATTTTCTTGTATTGTTTTTATTGCCGGTTTCTTCTATTTCCTGTAGTCTAATATTTATCCATTCTCGTTTTTTCCTTCTACATAATTTTACTGCATTGTTTTTGTCTTCTAAATATCTTTGTTTATTTTCTTGTGTTGGGTTCTGGATCCAAATTAACCTGTTTTCGTTCTTCTTTTTTATTTGTTCTTTACTTTCATCATCAAACCACTCTGTCTTTTCTCTTCTCTTCTTGTATCCTATTTGTTGTTCTGCTGATTCGTTATATGTGCTTTTATGTTCTCCCATTCATAGTCTATTTCTGTCGTCCTGTTTTTCTTTCATTTTTGCTTCTATCATTTCTTTATATTTTTTTGTTATATTCGTAAAGGCTCCTTTTATTCTTAGTTTACATAATCTTCCGTTTATTGGTGTAAAGTTAATTAGTTTTTTTTTTATTTCGTTTGTAATAATAAAGCCAGTTCTGCGTTGTCCTTGCTTTTCCTCCCCGCTAAACATCATAGTATATTCTTTCTTCTTTATGGTGCCTTGTTCTTTTCATCGTGTTTCTTGAAGTGCTGCTATTTCAAATCCATACTTTATAATTTCCACTGCTATTTCTTTCATTTTTCCGGGTATTAGCATGGTTTGTACATTCCACGTGCTGCATTTTATTTTGTTTTGTTTTTATTTTTATTCTTCTTCTTTATCTTAATCATGTCCGAGTGCACAGCTTTGGTCGTCGTCGTTTCTTCAATCTTTTCTTCAGCAGTTTTTTGATGGATATCCGAGTTTCCCCACAGTCTCCTCTCTTTTACTGATTTGAAGCCTTTTCTCTTTTCTGTTCCATTCATATTTTTGGTTGTTTCTTATTATCTTCTGGTATCCAATTTTTACGTTGTTTCCTGTTTGTTTTTCTTCCTTGGCAATTATGAGTATATTTTTTTGGATTTCTCTTTCATTTCTTGTTAGATCATTTTCAATGTAAATATGTTTTCCTCTGAGATTCTTTTTGTTTGCCATTATTTCTAATTGTTGTTTGAATGTCTCAATTGTTGCTATGATAAGCTTTCTTTCTGGCATTTTTCCTATTTTATACGCTTCAGTTATTTTTGCTTGTACCTTTAATTCGTTTTTTATAAATTGTTCAATTTCTTCTTCCATTCTTTCTTCATTGATTTTCAATCCCTTTATTACTGTATTGTTTTTTCGATTTATTCTTTTCTTGATTTTCTATTGTTTCTTCCAGATTTTCAATTCTATCTTCAAGTTGTTTTTTTCTTGTTTCCACTTTTTCTCTTTTTCTTTCAGTCCTTCTATTTCCTTTTTTAATTTCTCCAGCTCTTCTGTGTTTTCTTGAAATCCCTTATTCATTTCTTGCCTCATTGCTTTAATCTCATTTAATATTAGTTCATCGCTGTTTTTACGTACTTTGATTGGTGATCTTGCTGTCTTTTTGCTTCTTCCAAACATTCTATCTTTGTCATCCTCCTCATCATTTTGCCTTCCTCTCTTTGTTCTGTTGTCTGATGATTCTCCTTCGCTTGTCATTTTGACTGCCTTTTCTTGTTCGCCCCTCCATCAATCTTTCCTTAATTGCTGTTTATTACTTCCAGTATTTACGATGTTTTTTGCGTTTTACTAAGAAAATTTCCTATCCACAACTTTTTTGTTAATTCGTAAAGAGAATTAAAAAAGGAATCAAAATTGATTAAAAAAGTACCAAAATGGCAGCACTGACAAAATAGTGTGACATGAAAAACCAATCGACTGCGCATAACTATACAGCGTGGTGGATCCCATGAAAGTTTTGTAATGTGCTTCTTTGGTTATAGCATATGGCATGAAAAATATATGTAACTATCATAAGTGTTGCCTCACCTTGTACTTAAAAAAAATATTAATAGTTGATACTCTGGTTGTTCTCTTTTTTGATTGAAAAAAAAATGTTAAAGAAATCTACTTTACAAGTAAATATTTTTGCAGATCAAAATTAGAACATTTAATTCAGACTATGTGACCGTGCAAAATTTAAAATTAGAGAAAATGTGCACAAACATCTAACAAGAGATCAATAAAAAACCCATTAAGGGTAGGCTGTGATATGTGTTGTACGTTTGGCAGTAGTGAAGTGTATTGTCAGTATATGTCAAATTCGAGACTAGTAGGTTTGACACAGACTGAAGTAAAACTTAACCTGCAAATCTCGAATTTGACATAGACTGACAATACACTTCAGTACTGCCAAACGTATAACACATATCACAGCCTACCCTAATTGTTTTTTTATTGATATCTTGTTATAAAAGCACTAATAACATTAAATCGTGGTAAAGATTGAAGCGTTCATTTGTTTTTGAATTAATTAATCATGGCCTACCCTCAAAAAAGTATCTTTTGCACATATCATTGTTATTATGCACGTTAAGTGTAGTAAACCTCATAACGAGTCATAACAATGAAAAGATAAGAATAAGCCATTTCAAAAGTGCCATAGCCGAAAGTCTAAAATGTTTGTTATTTGGACATAAATCAAAAACTAAAGAAACCAGATACAATTCATTCAGTACTAGAATGCGCAACTTTAGCCTAATTTAACCATTTTCGTAATTCCTTACAGTTTTTGAAATCACAATGGTGAGCCTCAAAATTGAATAATTCTGTATACTTCCGTGCATTTCAGGTTATTAACAATAAAACATGAAACTCTGTATTAGTACACAACTAATCAACATTTTATTTCGACTTTAATATTTTACTTTTTTTTACTGTATAGTAATCCCAAACAGAGTCCGGATAACCCATTATCTGGATGAACGATAGCCGGATAACTGAATCTGTACTCAGAATTAGAAATGGAAGAAGTGGAAATGCTTAAGAAAATTGGAAAAAATCGATGAAAGAGAGAAAAGCTTAAAGAAAAATAATAGAATGTTCTGAATTGTATATACAAAACGTAAAATGAACGTGAGCAGTTAACACTAACAAAGAAATAAATCATTTAAATCCCTACAGAATATTACACAAGATTACCGAAAGGGATATGGGCAAGGAGATCAACACAGTAGATACCTCGTGAGGGTAGAAAGAGAAAACAAAACAAAAATGCTATCCAAATGAGAAAACAAAACATAACAGCAGCTGGTCCAACACGGTAGACTGACGCAACAAATAAAAACTACTGGAATCCGAGTGATACTAATACTAATAATTACCTCCAAATACAGGATTGCTAGTTTGCTCAGCATTCAGTCGATTCTGATTCGATTCATCTTCCGCAGGGGAATCACACGGGCTCGAGTCGCTTATCCTCGTCCCAGCCATCATTTGTCGTACACTGGAAACACCTGTACTGCGATTATCTCCACCACTGAGATTGCTCAGATGCCTGCGAATTTCCCCAAACATTTGCCGAATCATCTGCAACTGTGCTACCTCCAGCATGGCACGATCTATTCGCTCGATGCTTTCCACCTGGCGTCTCAAGAGACGAGCTTGCCGCTGTATGTGGGAAATTGTAAGGTGCAGTGATGTCATTAGAGGTGTCAAGTTGTCGGATGATGGAGGCAATGTACGTGGGCTCTCAGGATTCCTGGGATACGTATGGTCAGAGGCGATGGCGCTACGGTTGCTGTACAGTTCTTCATGTTGGGTGGCGGAGCTGAGAGATTCCAATAAGTCGTTTCGGGTGCTGCTGTTGCTGAAATTTTATAGAAAGTTATTGCAACTGTACACAATGTAAATGTACAATTAAAAAAACAAGATGTCTACTAATATACAATTTTAAAATTCAAGGAAATTCCAGGAACTCAAGGACCATATTTTTTGTAAAATTCCAGATAATTTCGAACTACCATTCCTGAATATACCGGGTGTCTTAAAATGAATTACATTTAGTATGCTTTGAATTTCCCATAATGCAGTCTAAAATTTTACTTGAAATTGGCAAGACTGTAAGTCTATGTCAAATTCAAGATTAGTAGGTTAGGTTTTGCGTCAATCTGTGTCAAAACTGACGCAAAATCTAACCTGCTAACCTCGAATTTGACATAGACTTACCGTCGTGCCAATTTCAAGTAAAATTTTAGACTGCATTTTGGGAAATTCAAAGCATACTAGATGTAATTCATTTTAAGACACCCGGTAGTATTATTGCATTAAAACATTTTAAAGGAACACATACGCAAAACAAATTATTAGTATTAATCTGTCATATTTCATATAGGTATTTATATCAAAGCGACGACAAAAATACAAAACTCCAATAGGTACATATTAAAAATGTAAATTGCGAGATTTTTTAACTCTAAGTAGGGGGTTGGGGTGTACAGAATACCCCATACAAATAATATCACAATTTTCCTACTGTATTCCCCCCTTGAGTGCCATCAAGTTACATTTTACTTTACTATCTTCCAGATTTGCATAAAATTTGTTTTACTTTGTTTGGGATGTTCAGGACACTCCAGCTGCCTGTTACTGTTTGAGGTATGTTAGGAGTTGAAATTTCTGTTTGTTTTAATTCATCAGTTGTAATTTTTCTAGGTCTAGAAAATATTTTATAATATACGTAATAAGAGTTGTAAAAGCTTTGGAGAAGAGCAAGCGGATCTATAAGCTATAATGCGGAATGTTCTATCAGATGTAGAAATTGAATCGTAAGTACATCAAAAGCCATCGAAAATCATTCCAATAAACTTGGAAGATATTTCACTTGAGATCAGAAATATGTTGATTTTTTAACCGGCGGCAAGTGTTTGCTGAATGTTTTATTAAAGATGTTACTGAACGTTTGTGGGCCTTAAAGAGCAGTTTCAAATACTTACATTCCTGAAATTTGTTACAAATAGAAACCGAGAATGTAAAATGTCAAAGCATATGCATAATAATTATAGTTATTTACTATACAAGTGAGATAAGAACATCATTAATATACTTGTGTGCTTACACACACACATGTATTGTACAACATGTTATCTACAACTGCCCAAAATTGAGAAAAATGCATTAAGGGAAATGTCAGATCTGTCCTTTTCAAAATTATTTTAGTAGGCAAATGTCATTATGTCAGGCATTTGACACTATTTCAGCTAGGTAATGAAGCCATTACATTACTGAGTGGTGTAATGGAAACGGAAATAGTGTCAAATGAGTGACGTAATGAGTTACTTATCCCACTGGAGTAGATAAATATTTATATCCATAACAAATAAGATTATCTAACTCAAATTGTAATAAGTCAAATTCTGAATAAACTTTATAACTTTATGTGAGAATTCCCATGTATAATTTTATGTACTAACTAGAACGCATTGGCCAGCCTACGGACCAGCGTCCCGGACGGACGGAAATCACGTGATTTATCGAAAACCGGAAGTGTCACGTGACTGAAATTCGGTTCCTGACCTGACATGACCATTCCAAACATATAACTTTAATAACTTTTTTCTCTATCTCTTACGGTTTGGCTGCTGAAACAGCGTCCCAGACGGACCAGCGTTCCGGACGGACGGAAATCACGTGATTTCTCGAAAACCGGAAGTGTCACGTGACTGAAATTCGGTTCCTGACCTGACATGACCATTCCAAACATATAACTTTCATAACTTTTTTCTCTATCTCTTACGGTTTGGCTGCTGAAACAGCGTCCCGGACGAACCAGCGTCCCAGACAGACAAGTCTATTAGATAAAGGATACTTAAAAGTTTCATTGCGGTAAACTATTACAAATTCGTTAGCAGTTATTTTAAATTCTAAATGTCAACTGTCAAAATGTTTACCAAATATTTAGTGCATCACCTCGTAGTAATAAATCTAGCTCATGCAGAAGTGTACAACAACTAAGGATCGACCGATTCCGATAACACTGGTCGAAAAAACCAATTTTTTTTCGAGCCCTGACACCATTCCTGCTGTTTCTTATGTAAAATGACTTCCTGAGTCCGAATATAACCTCCGTTTTCCCCCATCACCCGCCCTTTTCGAGGAAACCCCCTCATCTATTTTTAACCTCCATTTTCCCCCATCACCCGCCCTTTTCGAGGAAACCCCCTCATCTATTTTTATCACTTTTCGATAATTTGGAAGGACGAAAAGGATTATTTTAGCCTTTACATTTCTAGAACATGAACATCTGTAGCAAGGAGGTAGATTTGGCGGGGGATTTGCCCCCTTAAATTGTAAACAATCATTTAATTTTGTTCACTTATTTTCTACATATTCCAGCTTTACACAATTTAAACAACTTGGGAACACAGAATACCCGCCTAGAACACCAACAAGTTGACTCTACGATCGCTACAGATGTACTGAGGGAAAATTCCTGTGCGAACCTGCGCGCGCGCGGGTTATTGAGAGCGCCAGCGTGGTACAGTGAATTTACATATTCCAGCGTTCAGCCCCCCTCATCCTCTCCCAAACATTCCCAAATAATAAAAATATATAGCAACAATAATAAAAATATATAGCAACAGTTCGTAAGATTCACTATGACAGAGATAAGCTTATCCCTTGATTTATTTTATGGTTACAATTAACTTAATAACCCAAGAGGGGTTTTTGATCTTTGTGCGTGTCGCAACCTTCATTTAACTTGCACAGCCTTATTATGACATTATTTGCATTCAAATTATTCTGATTATTCATTAATGACATTACAAGATTCTTCAGTAATTATTAAATGAATGCTAGTCGCTTGTACTTTATTTTAAATTATTTGAAATCATCTGATATCTGGCGCCAATTTCCTTTTTTTGAAGACTTTGCAGGGTACACAGCTGATGGTTCGAATCCACGACCATATCGCCGAATTTGAGTTAGCCCAGCCATCGCGGTAAGTGAAGATTTTTTAGAGCTACCGTGTTGTGCAAACTGTAGGGGGGTTGATCTGCGATTTTTCTTACTACCATTGGTTATTTTAATTAATTAATCGCAGGTCAGCTTCTTTATCGTTTCAATTTTTCTACATTGGTTGCCTAATGAGAAGGCGCAAAATTTCTATTATTTCATTTTTTAAATGTAACAAATAGATTCTAACCATGGGTGGATTCGAAATTCATTTCAATATGATCAGCCTACAGATTTTTCACTTAGCAATCTTTTCTGAAAGTCCTCTTTAAAGCAGTTGAAATCAGCAATTTTTGGATTAGAGTTCAAAACAAATACTCAAAATTATCTGATGCATTAAAAGTTGTAATGCAATTTGCATCATCTTATATGTGTGCACACAGATTCTCCCAATTATTTTATTTAAAATGTAAATATAGAAATAGATCAGAAGTGAAACCTACATTCAGACTGAAATTATGTTCTATAGCGACAAACATAATAACTTATAAATAAGAAACAGATTCATATGTCACACTAAACATACTTTTTTAAAATTAGGGGAGATCCTGGTACTTTGGGACAACGTGTATTTTGAGGCAGTCGTTATTTACAGCATTTTAGTTCAATAAACCGCCAAGTTGCAGTACATATTTAAAAGGGTTTATAATAGGTGGCAGCACATGTATACAATGCTGTGGCAGCTGCTGTAGCTATAAAAAACAGTGCAGTGTTGTTTATGTTGTTGCAAGTATTTTTAAATCTTAGAACATCAAAGTCAGAAAAGGTGAATTAAAACCATCATTGGTTTTTATATGTCCTGCATATAATTGCGCACACTTGGTAGTATATACAGGGTGTTTCGGGAGAAAATGGAAATATTTTAAGGGCATATCTAGGAAGCCAAAATAAGCAAAATAAGCTTATTTGTTCAAGTCCGATTTTTATTTATTTCAGAGATACTTTGATTAATTGTAATTTAAGAGCTAAAGAAAAAATCATTACAAAACTAACAAAACAAAAAAAAACAAAAATTGCATTAATTCACAGCAAATTTTCGAAAACATCACCGCCCACTTTGATTCACTTATTTGCACGTTTATAAATTGAACTAGCAGCGAGTTTTAGTGAACGATGATTCGCTCTAATAAACGCTATTATCTTCCAACATGATGGAGCGCCTCCTTATTATTCAAATAATGTAAGACATTTTCTGAATACCCATTTCGGCGATCTCTGGATTGGCAGAGGTGGCCCGCACCGTTGGCCACCTAGATCACCGGATCTCATTACCTTAGATTTTTGTTTTTGAGGATGGATGAAGTTGTTGGTTTATGCTAAAAAGGTGGACACAAGGGATGCGTTACTAGACCGCATTCTTAATGATCCAGTGTTCATTAGAGCGAATCATCGTTCACTAAAACTCGTTCAATTTATAAACACGCAAATAAGTGTATCAAAGTGGGCAGTGATGTTTTCAAAAATTTGCTGTGAATTAATGCAATTTGTTTATTTTTTTGTGTTAGTTTTGCAATGAATTTTTCTTTAGTTTTTAAATTACAATTAATCAAAGTATTTCTGAAACAAATAAAAATCGCACTTGAACATAATATGAGCTTATTTTGGCTCCCTAAGCATGTCCTTGAAATATTTCCATTTCCTCCCGAAACACCCTGTATTTATGTCGCCAGATTATAAGTAATCAATAAATTAAAAGTACTGTAACTGCCATGTTCTATGCTTGTAGTTTGAGACATTACTGGAAATGTACTTTGGGACGTGTCCCGAAGTACAATCAAACGTAGAAACACTGTTTTCATGTAGAAAATCTCTCGCAGATGCCCAGAAGTAAAGAAAATGTTAAAAGAATCAAACCTGATATATATGCAGCAGAAGCTGTTTTGCAAAATCAACTTTCTTTAAGAAAAGCATGTGTCGAATACAATGTGACCAGATCAACTCTATGTAGACATTTACAGAAGCATCGTTCTTCTGAAAATAGATCTTTCGAATATAATGCTTCTCCGTCGTGAGAAATCAATAAGCGTGGTTTAAGAAAAGACATCCTCATATTTCTGTATGGAAACCACAAGCTACCCGTTTAGCAACGTCAATTGCTTTCAATAAAAGCAATGTAAACACATTCTTCGATGACCTTGAGGGGGTGATCGAAATGTATGAATTTTCTCCAAGAAACATATTTAATTTGGATGAAACCATCATATCTACCGTCCATACACCGGCCCGAGTTGTTACCACAAACGGCATCAAACAAGTTGAAAGTATAATATCGGGAGAGAGGGGTGTAAATGTTACAATGATTGTGTGCATCAATGTTATAGGTAATTCCATTCCTTCACTTTTCGTGTTTTCACGTGAGTTTTTCAAGGAGCACATGTTAAAAGGTGTTCCAATATGGAGTATTGGAAGTGCTAATTCAAGTGGTTGGTCGAACAGTGCTATCTTTATGGAATATCTGTATCATTACATAAAGCACACACAGACGAGTAAAGAGAAAATGTCGCTATTAGTTATTGACGATCACGAAAGTCACATTTCCGTAGAAGCTCTAGATTTGGCGAAACGATCAAGAATTGTAATGCTCACTTTTCCAACCCTACACTATACTTGGCGCAGCGAACAAATACAGTGGCTTATGCAACCCAAATGACATGTTACAAAGCTGACACGACCAGTAATTTAATAATAATTATCAGAGATTGCGGTCCTTATAATTAGACCTAATTTCAGCTGATATTAAATAATTTTTTGAGGTTATGACACAAATAGAAACTTTGACCAATTTAAAAAGCATGCCGTTTGTGCACTTGTAACAGAGCTGGGCAGTAATTAATTACTTTTTAATTAAATTCCTTTTTGTGTATTTGCCTTGAAATTGAATTACTTTTCAAAATGCGGTAATTGTAATTGGGAATTGCCATTTTACTTCCTTTTACTACTATAAAGGAAGTATTGGATTCGCCCCAAAAATTCGAAATTGAGTTTTCAACAGATCTTCACGTTTTAGAGTCCCCTGATCCCAAAAAACATATTTTTTTTCATTGGTCTGTCTGTCTGTCTGTGTGTGTGTCTGTGAACAGAATATCTCAAAAACGAAAAGAGGTATGGCATTGAAACTTCATATATAAGTTTTGTGTACTATGTAGATGAGACAGCAAGCTTTTGAAGAAAATCGCATAACCGGAAGTAGGTGTTTACTCTTGTGATTTTTCAGTTTTTTTCGATTTTTTCAAAAACGGCTCTAACGATTTTTTTTAAATTTTACATTTTTCTTACATTTTTAATGTGTATTGATGTGAGATAGGTGATTTTCCAGTTGAATACTTCTAAAGTGGGTTTCTTTTGTTTTTTTTTCTATTTTTTTTATTAACTCCTATTTTAAATAAAACACCCGGTATATTATTACATTTTTGAATTCACCTTAAAATTCTAGAGAAAATTTGTCTCTTCAACTAACACTCCATTTTGTACCGTTTTTGTAGAATTTGTAATTTTTGAAAATTTTTAACAAATGGTTAAAAATTAAAAATGAAATTTTTGACTAATTATAAGATCACTGTAAAAGGAAGTTGTGTGAGTGTATCACACCAGATTTTTTGTTAAAAAGTACTTGAAAATTACTTTTTGAAAGTAATTAATTACTACATTCAATTACTCAATTACTTTTGTGTAATTAAATTACTCTAAAGTATTTAAATTACTTTTCAAGTATTTGAATTACCTGTGGTAATTGAAATTACTCGAGGTAATTGAATTACTTTGTGGTATTTCAATTACTGAATTACTGACCTCGATTGGTTGCCAAATCTCCAGAACGCAAAAAAATAAGAGAAGTTACATATTAAGCAAACCGCAATAGGGTTTCCCCGACAATAGAAGCCTAATTTATCTGACGAGTCGAAAACAGCAACTATCGCATTTTTTACGACGAGTCACAAGCAGTGTTGCCAGATTTGGGGACAAGTTCCTAATTCTAGGGGATCTGAAGAGGCTGTTCACGACAAACTTTAGTAAAATGTGATTAGCTACTTTTCTAGGGTTTTTACGTACAATTTGGAGGAAATACTGTTGAATCAATTTAATTCTGTTGAAGGTATCGAACTTTAATAGTGGTTTATTGTTTGTTTTTAACTCGGTAATCTGATCACGGATACAATGCGTCAGATTTGCGCCTGAAAATTACCTTATCATCGCTTCAGAAAGAATGATGTTTATGTCACGTATTTGCCATTATTAATCGCTGCGAATCCAAACCGCAGTCTTTGTAATACTTCGCAAAGTCGACAAATAAAGTCCTGTTGACCGGCGATTAGGTTTGGATTTTAGACGCTTAATTTACTTTTTTATGGTGTGAAGTACCGGCTCGTTTGGTTATTTTTTTAAGTGAAATTATAAAACAGACGTTCGCTGGATCGGAAATAAGACTACCCAAAAGGGTTCTACTTTCCTCACAAAAAACATCTATTTTACAGATTTAGAGATAAAATCAGCTAATTTAAATTTTTTTAACAACGTAAGTAAAAAAATTTGTAGTTTTTGTCATTACACATAATTAAAATTATCTTTATTTAAAAATATCTTTTATGTTTCGCTAATTCATTGTTAGCTTCATCAGACACATTGGTTTAAAATATAGGACAAAGGGACAATTACTATAACAATCTGTAAAATATAGGTACTTACATGTTAATGTTTGGACTTGTGACAGAATAAGTATCCTCAATTATGTCTTTTGATTTCAAAAAGTTTTACACCCGTATTCATAGTCGTTCGCCAGCGGATCGCCGGAGTTTCGTTATGAGTAGTATGTTGGCGGCACTGTACGTCTATGTCAAATTCGAGGTGATCAGGTTAGGTTTCAGTCAGTTTTGACAGAAACTGACACAAAATCTAACCTGCTAACCTCGAATTTGACATAGACGTACAGTGCCGCCAACATACTACTCATAACGAAACTCTGGCGAGTCGCCGGCGATCCGCTGGTGAACGACTATGAATACGGGCGTTAGTAGTTGGAATGGTAACATCTTTTATTGTTGATACGATCTCGTTAGATAAAACATTCTTAGTTTTCATAGTTTGTAGCTGTTTTTGTCTGCTGTACAAATTCTTATTTCAATCAGCGGTTTTCTACTAGATTTATCAGTCACCTGTCAACTTTCAACAGTCCCTGATCAAGTTACCTAATACATTTTTATAGCTATTTGTATTACTAGGCAGGGCCGTAACTAGGCAAACTTTTATTGTAAGCAAGCCAACAGTTTTGCGCCCCTCGGTACAAAAACGATATATGTGACAAAAAATACTAATGATACTGTGTGACTTCTACATTTATCTCCGGATATATGATGTAATGTATTCAAACAAACAGGTAGGTATTCATAAATAAATCCAAAATTTTTTATTCAAACATTTACAACTAAATGTTAAAATAAGAAAATACAACACAAATAAAATGAGAACAGAAAACAAGATTAGAAAACACAATTCCAGTTTTTAAAAAAGTACTTATTATTTAGTCAGCAGAACATTTTACAAATCCCTATATATAAACATACGGTGCAGCCAAATTCGGAACGCCACTGCTTCATTTATAGCGTAACGATAAGCATATGCATTTATCAATAGCTGGCCATAGACACACGTTTAAAACCGCCACGAATGTAGTTTTTCGTGGAAGTTTTGAAAGCATGTCTATGCCCAGCTTATGGCTGCGCATATGCACACGTTCAAAAGCGGCACGGATGTACTACATTCGTGGCGGTTTTAAACGTGTGTCTATGGCCAGCTAATGAACGCGGGTTCAAATCCCACTGGCTGCAATGTTTTTTTTTTTTAATTTCCAAATTCATGTAATTCGCTTTACTAAGTGTTTCTGTATTTTTAGCAGCATTAAGGTATCTTTTACCTATTTTGTAGAGAATTTTGAAGACTTAACCATAATTTGATCTAACAAAAGTTGTTTTTCTTGCACCGCGCTTTCTGTATTAAAGACGTTGAAAACATTTTCTTTTGTAACTTTTTTATTTTAAAAATGCAAAAATTATTAAGACCACCAATGTGGTGCGTTCAAAAGCTAGTAACGACATCAATATGTTAAAATAATACAATATAAATAAATAAGTAATTACATATTATTATGCGTAGTACATGGGAACGTAAAATAAGGTTCTGTATTCGCAACCATTCTGTCACACTGTATTGTAATAATCAATATACCTATTTAATACGTGAAGCTTTTTTGTCGGTTCGTAGTAGAAGCATTGCATTAGGCCAATTTCAATAATTCTTTTTTTATATAAAAGCTACTATCGTGTAGGGTTGCAGAAGTGTTTTAAATTGAATAAATTCTACCGGGAAAGTGATTGTAGCGAAAAATACCATAGTAGTGGAACAAGTAAGATCTCAAAATCAGTCTGTGGTATTCTGCTGATTGTTGCAATGGACGACTGTATCAGTGATGAGCCCAAAGCAGTGAATGTATATGTAATAGCAGTGGACCTGCTCCAACAGTTGTTAAAAATTTAAGTGAGTTTGTCGCCACTGCTGCATTACATTGTTTTAAAAATGGAAACATTTTTATAATTAAAATAAGGCCACCTATGCGGTGGACTAATAAGCTAATAATGTTTTGATTGATATAGATGAGAACTATAAAATAAATCTGGTAGATATAACATTTCCTTTGCAAAGTGCACAAGGCAATGTAATGTATCGACAAAATTGGACGCCATTCACATTATTATAATTAGCATTATTTGGACTTAAATCATTAATATTATTAATTTTTTTTTTGCAAAATTGGCCACTTGCTTATTTATTTTTTATTAGTACGAAAGAAATTTTTTCAGTGCCATTTTGGCGCCCCTTGCCGCTTGCGCCTGTAGGCGGAGGCCTACTCGGCCTATACCTAGTTACGGCCCTGTTACTAGGGAGTAAAATGTATCATTCCCTCCCGCAGATGTAGTTTAATTCTTCAGCATTAGCGAGAACAATACCTAATCAATTGTAATCATGCAACGGAGGAAATTACGTTTTAGTCCAAAGTTATACATTTTTTGATGTGGCAATCTCTTGTATTCAGCTGCATTCAAAAATATTTAAATATGAAAACCAGGAGGTTAGTTGATTTATTATTAATCACATTGCCTCCCGTCTCTAATGGTAACGGTAGTCAATGTATTATATTCCCTCCCACTGCCATTGGAATCCGATCAGGGAACCAAACGTATATTTTCGGAAAACCCCTAACAGGCGACAAAAAATGTTACTTTCATATATAGGGGTAAAAATAGATATTTATGCATTAAGGGAGATATGAATATGTTTTTTCCCTGGGGCTCTGGTCCGAGGTCTGTAAGTCAACCGAAGGTAAAGAACATGAATATCTCCCGTGGTGCATACAATATTTTATCTGCTAGCATATTCGTAAAAATAGTATGAAATTTCAAAATGTCATAATGACATTTAAAACTAGAATATGTAAGTACCATCAAGGATTGCCTCATTGTATGGTTGCTAAGACGTTAATTGCAGTTGCATTGTTACCATGAGTTTGAGGGAGAAATAATTTGACAAGTCCCTTGGGAGTTATGAGTAGCTTTTCATATTTTGTTTCTATAACGAAAATGTACAATGTCATGTTGCTAGTAACGGGTGTTCATAAACAGTCGTCATCCCAGTTGCCTTAAAAAACAAAATGTTATGTCTTTGATTAATTCGTACAACACAATGAAACGTCATTGAGTACTGTCATAGCGCATTTTTTCTCAATTTTAATGGACATACGTTTCTGAAGTCAAAACCTACTGGGATGACGACTGTTTATGAACACCCGTTAGATAATAGTTATTTACTATACAAGTGGGATAACAGCATCATTAATATACGTGTGTGTAAGTTACAAACGAGTGCATAGCACGAGTTATGTAGTGTTCTACCAAATCTAAATAGCAATTTGCTGTCAAACAATTAAAAAATCCAATGCTCCACCTTGTATACTTAGGTAAGTTACATATTTTCGTCATGCAGCCTCATGTTAGGTGTATTTAATAGTACCGGAAGATAATTTAACACCAAAAACTTTCCATTGCGATCTCGAAAAATGCTTTTCGCATGTCCGAGAGTTCTTTTTCAAATCAACTCTTTAAGTTTCTGCTCAAAACAGCCCGTGTAGACGAATTTTTGGGAACGGATGTAAGTATAAATCCTTCCTCGGATCTATTTCTGCAGCCCTTTACGCTACAATCAGTCATGTTGAAATAAAAGTTTAAAGAATAATTTGAAAATTTACGGTTTTTATTGACACTTTACGTCAAATTAATAGTTTTTTTCCAAAGTTGATGAAACTGACAACTCGTGTGTCAGTTTTACCAACCTTGTTTTGCAATATATCATTAAATCTCGGTAGCCATGAAAAAATGATCCAAAATTTTTCGCTGTTTGCTCTACTCTTACTAAAGTATTATACAGGTACACTAGTCGGTCTACCACACCGACGCCACCTCTTGTGCCGTACTTTACAGCAGCACTTCTGGAAGGTTAAGGTCTTGTTTTTGAATTGCCAGATTACTGGCATATTTGATGGAAGCCTATATTTTTTATAATGTATTTTATAAAATATGAAATTCTAAGAAGATAGCAAAAAAGTAAAGTATAACAATTATCAAATTTTCGACATTATCACTACACAGTCAAAAAAAAGTTCGGACACTTTATTTTCTATTAATAAAACTTACTTAATCCAAAACCTTTCTACCTTTTGGTGTAAGGCTATCTGAGCTGAGTTGTGGTTTATGGATTCGGATTTGTCTTGCATATTTCCCTCCACTTCTTTCTATTCTTTGCTATTGTGCGGATTTCTTCCCACTTTATGTTTCTTGATTCTGTTTAGTTCCTCCTTCCATGTTTTTCTCGGTCTTACTATCCTGTTCTTCCCTTTTGGTCTTGCTTCGAACACTTTATTCACTGATCTGTCCTTTTCCATTCTTATTACGTGTCCCAATCACCCTAACTGTCTCTCTTGCACTGATACCGCTACCGCTTTAGTTTATAAATTTTTTCTAAATGTTGTGTTTCTGTTGTGGTCTCTCCTTGTTTTGCCCTCTATTTTACGCAAGAATCTCATCTCCATACTTTCGACCCTGCTCCTATGTTTATTCACTGTTGCCCATGATTCGCAGCCATAGATGAGTATTGGTGTTGCAACTTTTTTAAGTACTTCTACTTTTGCCTCTTTAGGTAGGACTTCCTTTTTTCCTAGAAAAGAGGACTTTATGGAGTTAAATAGTCGTCCTGTAATTCCTCTTTCATTTATCTCGTCATCTAGTTTTCCATTTTCCTGAGTACACATCCCTGCCTTAGGCCTATATTGGTCTTGAATTCCTCCGACTGCTCGTGTCTTGTTCTTATTACGTTTCCGCTGTCTTCATATAGTGCTTTGATGGCTGCTATTTCTGTGTAATTTATGTTTGCTTTCTCTAAACACTGCCATATTGTATCTCTTTCTATTCTGTCGACGGCCTTTTCTAAGTCTAATAAACAGAGATGGATTTCTTCCCCTTTCTCTATGAACTTTTCGCTTAGCTGTCTGATTGTGAATATATGATCTTGTACCCCCGTCTTTCTCTAAATCCACTCTGGGTGTCTTCTATGGTCTTGTCTAATTTGTCTCTGAGCCTGGTTTCTAGAATCCTTGCCAATACCTTTCCTGGGTAGGGATGTTCGGTACGATCCGATATTTTGAAGTACCGGTACTTTGTCTTCCGATACTCGATATTTTGTACCGGTATTTCAGTAAGCGATACAATACGATACGATTTATTTTTGGTCAGTATCGTCAGGACCGATCCAAGGTTTCTTCCGCCTGGGTTTCAATAACCCATCTTTTGACCATTCATTAATTTTTTAAACATTTTAACGTAAAAATTAATGAAACAATCTCAATGAGGTTGTTTGATATTTATATTTAGTGTTCTATGGAAGTATGGGCGAGTTGGTCGACCGGCGATAACTTTCAGTAAGTAATTTTCAGCTTCTACAAACTCGACAATAAAAATACCTAGAAAGTATCCTGGATCGAATGTGTACCGGTATTTTATGTACCGGTACTTTTGTATACGATACTGCCTCGAACCGATACTTTTAAATCGATACGATACGATACGTTTGTACCGGTACTTTTTGGTGTATCGAACATCCCTATTCCTGGGATGCTTAGTAAGGAAATTCCTCTGTAGTTACAGCATTCTCTTCGGTCTCCTTTCTTATATACAGTGAATTTATTTTAATGCGCAATGTGGTATTCCTGTTTCCTTGAGGACTAGATTGTTTCTGAGGGTACGCCACGCCATGTGTAATTTTATTGAAAAAGAAGCATCAAGAAAGAACAACAGGGCATGCAATAACTCACATACTTGCTGTAAACTGAAGCCTTGGAACCATTTGATCAACAGAATTCCTTCCTCCATAGAATATATTATGGTTTTACATTTACATATTGCGCATTATAATAAACTCCCTGTATGAGTACTATGATTCGTACTGTCCAGTCCCTTGGCACTTCTTTTCCTGCTAATAAGATGTCGTTATATAGTTCTAGTAACCCTTCCTTGCCCGTTTATCCTATATATTTTACCATCTCGGGGGTAATTTCATCTATACCTGGGGCTTTTGCTAGTTTGAGCTTCCTTATTGCTATATCCAGTTCCTGTTTTGTTATTTTGCCGTCTGCGATATCTCTCTCTGTTGTGTTCGTGTTTTTTTCTAAACCGGAGGTTTCCCTTCCCCTTTTCCATTTTGTTCCTCTTGGTTCTTCCCCTGCTGCCAGCAAATTCTCAAAATATTGTCTCCATCTTTCGATTATCTCCTTTTCATTTGTCAGTACATTGCCCTGTTTAACTTTGATGTTTTTTGTGGGTGTACTTTTCTTATTTCTCATTTGTTTCAAAGTTCCATAAAATAGTTTCTGGTTGTCCGCAAATTCTTTTTTCATTTTATTTCCGAATTCTTCCCATGCATTCTGTTTTGCTTCCTTTACCTAGTTCTTTACCTCCTCTTCCGATTTTGTTTGCAAATATTTGCGCCAACATTCTTTTTTCTTTTTTACCAGTGTCTTTATGTCCGTTGACCACCTACCGTTCTTTTAAAGTTTGTGTTAGTTACCTTTGCCTTTGTTTTATCGTTTTCCATTTTTCTTATATGTTTAGTCCGATTTTGTTTGCCTCAAACTCCTTTTTTAGGTTGCCTTGGTACTTCTTTCTGATGTGTTCGTCTTTTAACATGGGGCTTTTAATTTTCTCTTTAATTATTTTTCTATTTTTCTCTGTTATTTGTTTTTGGCTCACCTTCATATCCATTTGGAGTAGATAATGGTCGCTGCCTATTTCCGGTCCCCTCTTCACCTTGACACCTTTGATTTTTCACCAATTCTCCCCGTTCACTAGGAAGTACTCTATGATTGATTTCTCGTTTCTGCTATGTTGCACCCTTGTATATTTGTGTTCGCTATAACTAAATCGTAGAACTCCACTATTTTCGTGTCGTTTCTATTTCTTTTATGCTCTCCTTGTCTTCCTAAAATTCTCTCTATGCCTCTATTATCATTTCCGACACTTCCATTTAGGTCCACCATAATTATAATATTGTTTCCTTTCGTATCTATTTCTTTTTGCAGTTCCTCTCAGAACTGGTTTTGATTTCTACTTTCTCGTCTTCATCAGGTCCATACGCCACAATAATTTGCCATGTTTCTTCTTTTTCCTCTAGTTTAACTTCTGCTGCCATTATTCTTTCATTTACATACCTTTCGTTTATTATAGTTTCTATTTTTTCCGGATGCACCACTAAACCTACTCCCGCTTGTGCCCTTTCAGATTTTTCTATTCCTGACCAAAGCATCCAATATCCCTTATGTAATCTGGTATGTCCTTGTCCCTTCTTCTTTGTCTCTGTTAATAATAATAATAATAATAATTGTCTTTATTGTTGTTGAAGCAACAAACGGCGGAGTTCAGCAAGATCAACGTCTTGCTGCTCTTACACTAAACCGTATATTACAAAAATAAAACTATTTCTAAAACTAAACTACTATAATCCGTTCACGACCTTTTTGGGACAGAGATGGCTATGCTTTTTTCTTTTCATGTTGGACTAACTGATTCGGTGATGTAGGGGATACAACTTTTCTTTTCTGTCAGTGTCAGTTCGACATTTTCTTGCCACCACATTGCCAGATTTATTATTTTAATATTCATATGAAAATAAATGATTTATCAAGTGTGTAAAAATAATTTTAATTTCCGTCAAAGGAAAAGTCAAAATGCCGAAAATAATTTTTCTACAACAAAAAATGTCGATTAAGCGATGCTATTTCCAATTCAAAAAAGGACAGGCCAGATTTTAAAGAACACGAGTTGATGTCGAGACTAAAGACTATATTTGCTGTACGTTAAAATGATGCACTATTTTTACATACTTGTAATAACGTAATGTTAAATCCATGGTTCAAAGAAGGTCAACAGAGATGAAAATATTACGCAAGTATAAGAAGGATAAACTGATAACTCGAACTCATTGGTATTGCGCAATGGCGTATAGCTGTAATGATGTGCGTAATGGACGATTTCAGCAGAATAGCTGGCCGCAGATGACTCAGTATTTTGTTGTTTTTGAATTAATTTGTGCTGTTGTGAATTTGGTTGTTGTGCTTTGCATAGTGGTTACGAAAAAAATTACAAATTGCAAAAATGTATTACTATATTTGTAAAATACAAAACCCAGAAGTTATTCATCTCATAAAGTAATTTGCGCCGCTTACGACGTTCAAATTTACCGCGCTCCTGCGCACAAGCTCTTATTACCAATTGTATATCTGTCTTTGTCAATCTTCTTTGAAGCACCTGCCATGCCGTATGCTCGTTCCAGTCTTATATGTTCGAAGGTCCATGAGTTAATAATGTCGAGATTCGAGAATATATTTGCTGTAAGTTAAAATAATGCATTATGGTTATTATAATTTGATTTTTTTTCTAGGTGAGCCGAAACACTTTAGAAGCGGTTATAAAAACAAAAAGTGAAAATTTACAAACAGCATTCTCTGGCAAACGCAACAAAACTGATGTTTTTACAAATTTCATGATCCGAAAAGACCTGCAACCACTAATTTGGCAATACAATGAAAAAAACGAATATTTTACTTTGGACAAGCTTTTGGCTGATTCGCTAGAACAATTGGAATTTAAAGGGGGGCGTACAACGTTATACAAAATTATAAATTCAATGGGTTACAAACACAGGGAGGTAAACGGTCGCAAAATTTTATGTGAACAAAAGCATGTTGTTGCAGCAAAAATTACTTTTTTGAGAAAATTTTTACAACTTCGAAATTCTAGTGAAAATTTAACGTTCGTGTATCTTGACGAAACCTGGATCTACCAAAATGGTTCGTCAATCCGTCGCTGGATACACAAATCAGATTTAAAAAGTAATCCTATCAAAATTAAAAGTGAAGGATCAAGATTTACAGTTTTACATGTGGGCTGTCATTTAGGGTTTGTAGAAGGGTGTGGCTTCTTACTAAATTCAGAAAATAACGATAGAGATTATCATAAGACAATGGACGGGAAACATTTTCAAAATTGGGTGGTTAAACAACTTATTCCTGCTTTGGCTAGTTTGAAACAAAAATGTGTGGTGGTCATGGACAATGCACCTTATCATTCAGTGCAGTTGGACAAACCACCCACATTTTCTAGTAGAAGGGGCCAAATGCAAGAATGGTTGCGTAATCACAGTAGTGAAGTCGATCATAAATTTACGAAGAAACAACTTTGGAATTTAATAAAACCTTTTCGGACTAATGGACAACGGCGATATTTGGTAGACGAGACATTGCGGGAACATGGACATGAGGTTCTTAGATTACCCCCATACCATTGTCAATATAATCCTATTGAAATGGCATGGGGGTTTTGTAAATCCTATTATAAGAAGCACATCAATTCTCAACCTTCATCCAAGGGTAAGGTTGATACTTTATGGCTTGAGTACATTTTCAAATGTACTCCAGAAATGTGGCAAGATTTGTGTAGACATTGCGAAAAACTTATTTTGGATGATTGGAGAAAACACATGGGAAATTTATCGTATGAAAACATACCTCCCTTTATTATTTCGCTAGGTGAATCTGATTCAGAATCAGAGGACGATAATGATGATAAAGATTTTCATGGCGAAATAATGGAGGATGAGTGACTAGCAGGTATTTAGGCAAAATTTTAAGTGGTTATATGAAATCATACCTTAGATATTTGTCAGAGGATGCTTTTTTAAACAGTTTAACCAAAATTAGTAAGGAATATGATTATATGATGCAAGAGTATTAAGATATCAAGGGAGCATTTGTTTTAGTGCTGGTTTAGATTATTGTAACTTTTTGATCAACTTTATCATCATCGTTATGTGGAGGCAGTGTAAAATTATCTCTGATCTTCTGAACAAACTTGGATATAATGCCAAAAATAAGGAGGATATTCTATATCCGACTATTCCTTCTGTGTCTAAACATGTTCTTCATTGTCTAAATCTATCTACTTCTACATCGTCAGCATCAGCAGAGGTTTATCCATCAGATGCGGAAACTGAAGACCATGATTTATTCTTGCCCGAATGTTGCGATGGCCCACATAAATTTACACAAAGTGAATTAAACGACTTGGTTCGAGATTTAAATTTACCAAAGGATGCAGCACAAGTTCTGAGATCGAGACTCAAAGAAAAAAGTGTACTTGCTGCGGGAGTGCCTTTCTCTTATCACAGAAGTCGAGAACAAGAATTGGCGAAATATATTTCACATGAAGAATCACTTGTCTTTTGGAAATATATTCCTGGACTTGTTTTGAATTTATTATCTGTTGTTCACAACCCATCCCAGTGGAGGTTGTTTATTGATTCAAGTAAAAGAAGCCTAAAAGGAGTTCTTTTGCACAATGGCAACACTTTTGCTTCTGTGCCAATTGCTCATTCGATCCATTTCAAAGAAACCTACGAAGACTTAGAATTTCTTCTTAACAAAATAAACTATAAGTACAATTGGCAAATATGTGGAGACTTGAGATGTTTGAGCATGATATTGGGACAATAAGGAGGTTTTACAAAAATGCCATGCTTTATATGTGAATGGGACAGCAGGGCAGGAAGTCAACATTGGATTGTAAAAGAATGGCCTAGGAGGACAAATTAATTGCAGGATGCAAATATATACTGCGTCCCACCTGTGAATCCTGAAAAAGTTCTTTTACCACCGTTGCACATAAAATTGGGTTTGATGAAGCAGTCTGTAAGAGGTTTAGATAGGAACGGTGAATGTTTTCAATATCTCGCTTCTAAATTCCCACATTTATCAGACGCAAAAATTAAGGAAGGTATTTTTGTGATATAAGGCGTTTACTTAAAGATGAGACATTTGACGAAATCATGACTATAGTTGAAAAAGAGGCATGGTTTTCGTTCAAAACTGTGTTACACATTTTTTTAGAGAATCATAAGGACCCTAATTATGTCGAAATTGTTGACAATATTCTGGAAAAGTTTCAAGCTGTAGGTTGCAATTAGAGTTTGAAAGTTCTTTTCCTGCACTCTCACCTTGACTATTTTTCAGAAAATATTGGTGACGAAAGCGAGGAGCAAGAGGAGAGGTTCCACCAAGATCTAAAAGACATGGAAAAACGGTACCAGGGATGGTGGAATGTAAGCATGATGGCAGATTACTGCTGGTGCCTCAAAAGAGACTGTGGACATGATATTCAGCGAAACAAAAAGGCAACAAAGCGTTCATTTAAAAGAAAAATAAAGCCATTCTATTAAATTTGTTATAATAGCATAAAGAATTAAAGATTTTTCTATTTGCTTTTCTTTATTGTATCTTTTAATATAACATCGTAGTGTCATAATGCAAGTTTGGAAAAACATATAATTGTCATTATTTGTTTTTACGATTGTAAGAAAATGTGATGTGATAGAGAAAAACTGCTTTCCATTTTGAAATTAGTACAACAAACTTCTTTTAGCCACGTTAATTTCGGTCAAACCCCAGTAAAAAAAATCTTTTTGTAGACCTGTGTAATTTACTACCTACCTACTTACTACTATTTTAGTGTTGAAATGTTATGTGGCAGATGTGAAAATCAACATGAAGTAAAATCAACAAAGCCATCCATTTCACAAGATATTTACAATTTTCACATGTTAATTTTTATAAGACCAATATTGCTCAATTGCTGTACTAAATTTATTTGGCATCAACTTGTGGCGTCTTTAAGCTTCCACACCAGCAAGCAAGCAAGCATGTAAAATAAAGTGGCATATTCATAGCATGTATACAATTCTTATCCAAATTGAAATAAACATTAATATTGAATGCTTTCCTTATGCATTCGTTCTCATTTTCGTTTCTGTCGTCAATTGTCAAATCATTTCAATTTTTCATCCTTAATTTAAACAGAGATCCGGCAACAATGCACCTATTCAAAAAATATAACCTTAAACTGAAAACAACCTAACCTAACACAAAAAGTGTCAATTTTCATTAGGGAGTTTAGTTGCCACATAGGTACTGCCAACAAAATTACTAGATGGTCATAGCCTCACCTGACCCAAAAAGATCGTGAACGGATTATATACACATTTATTTGCATGCTACAGTCACCCAGATGCATGGCCATCAAACCATTAATTTAATTTAGTAATTGTACGAGAACAAATTTTTATTTTTAAGTAAATTATTAATCGTTTCCTTAAATTTATATTCCCATATAATCCAACTTTTGTTTCTGCACTTCCTCTACAAGTTCCTCCTCCTTTCCATTTATACTTCTGATGTTTCATGTACAGTTGCGGACACCTCAAAGTGCACGGTTTTTTGTTACTATGGTTATTTTTGCAATTTTTCGGCTTATTAAATGAAGGTTTCTCCAGTGGCGTTGCTTGTGATTGTAAGAATAGGTATTACTTTTTTAATGTTTGTATTTTAGCAAAGTTTCGCAAGTAAACAAACTATACGTATAATATGTATTTAATAAATATGTATCAGTATTCGATTGGTATTACGCTTTGCAGTTGGTTTCGCATAGATTTGATCAATGTTTCCATATTGTATCCTTCTCTCAGTTTTCCAAGCGTTTCTTATTCTTCCCCATAATTCATCGACGTTGTTTGGTGCAAAATCCCTGGTATACATTTTTGTAGTTCAATACCCGCAAAACCTTTTCAATGGGGTTCAAGTCCGGATTTCTTGCAGGTCATGGTAATAAATTTATATTATTCTCATCAAACCATCAATGAACAACCACTGCTGCATGCACAGGACAGTTATCCTGTAAAAATAATGTTATCAATTACGTTAACATAAACAAAATTAATTAATTAGGTAATATCTTGCCTGTTAAAAAGTTAATTGATTAGGAAAGACCTCTCTTACAGATGGCAGTATCACATTTTGCAAAGTATTGCAATAATTTTCAACGTTCAGTCGACCATTAATTCTATAGCATGCCCCAGATCCGTGAGCATTGATCCATCTCCATACGTTTACAGAGAATCGTCCACTACTCCTTAAGGGTTGAACAAAATATTGCTCCTCAAATTTTGAATTTTGTGGTCTATACACCCTTAATCGTCAATTGGTAAATGATTGAAATACCTTTTCATCTGAGAAACAGTCGTGTTCCAAAACTCGTCGATTTCATTCAAATAGTCAGTTGCAAACTGTATTCTTCGTTCTTTGTACTCTGGTGTTGAAAAACCTTTTCTTGCAGAAGTCTCTGCTGCCAACGATTTTTAATTTTGAAAATGCAGCTCTTGTCCACATGTAAATCTGCTGCGACTCGACTCAGCGACCAGTCCTCTTCCAGTTTTGTAATAGCTCACATTTTCTCTGCTTCTGACAAATGTCTGGAAATTTTCCGAGTTTTCAGTTCTATGACAGTTGATGCCAAACGTAAACGTCAAAACTCGACGTCTATGATTAGAATATCGTATTACAAGCTAAAAATCTGCCGTGCACTTTGAGTTGGCCGCAACGGTACCTATTTTTATATATTCTTTCTTTCCTCTTTTTTGTTTCATTTCTCTACTCATGTCCGTGTCCTTTGCTCTGTTCGTCATCTTTTGTGTCTATTTTTTTATTTTTAGGGTGCTTAGTTTTTTGGAGGAGGAGTCTCCTATATGACTCTTTGTTCTCCTTCACACCACTTATAGCAAGTTCCGTCTATTGTTATCTTCTGGTACGCAGTTTTTGCTTCTTTTTCATTTGCTCTTTCCGTTCTGGCTATTTTCCTTATTTCTGCTTGTATTCTTCTCTCATCCTGTGTTTGATTGTTTTCTATATATAATCTTGTTCCTTTCAAGGATTTTTTGTTTTGCATTATCTCCTGTTTTTCGTTCCAAGAATCCATCTCCACTACTGTTAATGCTGGCTTTATGGTATGCACATTTTTGACTTTGACGTTCACTTGTAGTTTTTCTTTGAGGAACTCCATCACAACTTGTTTCTTATCCTGCCCTTTAAATTCAACCCATTTTATTACAATATTGCATTTTCTTCTATTCTTTTCTACTGCCTCTAGTTTTGCCTTTTTCTAGCTCCCATTTCTTTTCCTTCTTCTTGAACTCCTCTCTAAGGTCCTTGTTAGTTTTCGTGTTTTCCTTTATTTCCATCATCATCTCTTCCAACATTTTTTTCAGCTCATTCATTTCCGAAATTTTGGTATTCGTTGCTTCTGTGATTTTTAGAAAGGGGTAGTTGTTATGTTTTTCTTTTTTTTCTCTACAAAGTTCCTGGTCCAATTCTGTGCTGCTACTTAGCTCCCGTTCCCGTTTGTTTGCATTTTCCATCCAGTTAGTTCTTAAATGTGCACCGCTAAACTTTTGTTGAAGTTTTAAAGCACGTTTATTTGTTTATCTTTCCTCTAAACACCGTTGACCGCAGCCTCGATTTATCACTATCCGCACTTGCGCCACTTGCTTATCGCACCTTCACCGGCCGTTCACCGACAACCGCTCTGGGTTTATTCACTGCACTATACTCTTATAGAATCGCAAAACACTGGACAGATTTTTCTCTATTTTCTTAACTTTTAGTCACCGTTCCACTTAATTTTATATACCACTTTTCACGTCGCGTTAAGTTTCACGAATTTTTATTGGTGTGATATAGCCCGTATACGGAATTTATATATCGCCACCTGCTATAAAATTCGCGTCCGCGCCGTCCGCTGTCCAACGCGAAACTCCCTATTAATAAAATATGTACCTAAAATTCAATATAAGACACTGATTTATTTAGGAAATTTGGTGTAATATAATGTATCTACATGAACAAATAAACATCTACACAAAAAATTAACAAAAAAAAAGCACTTGCAATATTGACCATATTTCACTTAAAATCTTGGACAAACAGTGGAACTTCTTCTTAAACATATTTGTTACAGTGATTCGGCCATTTGAATTATTTAACAAATGAATTCTGCTCTACTTTACAAAAAAAATCCATGTTTTAAATCAAATTACATCCTTATGTAAAAATATTGAATAAATTGCTCATATAGATAAAATGCTGTTTTCAAAACCACTAAGTTCATTTATTATACCATTTTAAATAAATTTCCGTTTTAATAAATATTTTGTTGAATTTAGCGACTTCGTTAAATAGAAGTTTCACTGTATTAAGACGAAATATGATCAATCATATCACTATTCCAAACAAAGCATATAGGTATTTATACACTACTTTTATGGGTGTTGAGAAAAATGTCTTCATTTGCAATCAGACACCTTTTTCTGCAAGATTTTGGAAAATAGATAACTATAAACTATTTCCATAACCATCTAATTATTACAGCGCCCATGAGCTGGTATAATTCCCCCCCACAATTAATAGCTTATATGGAGTGATACTGAGAATATGTTATGTAAATTGCAAACTTGTTGAGCAACAGCTTAATTTTTTCTTTGTGAAAATGCTCACTAAATTTTGTTTTAATGAGAGACAAAGAACTAAAAAGAATGTCTGCTATTTGAATAATATGCTGGCCAAAGAAGAATGAAGAAAAACAAATGTTGAATCAAGGATCCACAAGGTTCATTTGTCACACAAACTACATTGTTTTGTCAATAAATGCACTTAGTGGTTAGTCTTCTCAAGTATCCCGAGATAAACGTCGTGACAGATAGCACCACTTGGTGTCCTTTTACGGTAAGTCGACACCGACCCATTTTCGCGAGTCTAGTTGGTGGCATGTTTCAAAAACGAGCAAAAGGTAATGTAACATAAAAGTAGAAGAAACTACAATAAGGAACAAAATCAGAAGCAAAGAAATAACGGATAGACTACAGGTGGAACATCTAGCAGCGAAAGTAGAAGTAAACCAACTCAAGGCATGTTTGTCAGGAAGATAGAGAGACAAAACAAGTGTGTGAGGCAGAAAACAAGAGAAAAGATTGAGAGAAGTAACAAAATGGCAGTGTGTAAATAGCTGAGAAGAGTTGGCAGCAAGTAAAGACTGATATTGGATAGAGTAGAATGGAAACATTTTTGCAAAATAAAACTAGAAGAAGAATAGAAAGAATAAGTAAAAATACTGGTAAACCCATAAAACATCATTGACTTGGGGAAAAAGTTCCATCTAATGATTGTTTACAATTTGACAAATTTAAATTGTGTGCGGTGAAAATAAAAACAAAAATTTTTAAATTTAATACGAACATTTTTTGAGTCTCTTTCTCTACCATTTATAAGCTACTCATGCCTGAGGCACTTACTTATCTTGCACACACTGTAAAATGTTCTATTAAAAGTAAAAAATCTATTACCTGTTTCTGTCTGATGGAGCAGTTTGGTTTTGGTCTCGAACATAAAAATTAGGATCATTGAAAAGAAATCGAGGATGATCGGCCTCCACACTTCTAGGTGAAGGCAGCTGCAAGGCAGGCGAGGTTCTTTGTAGCCTTCTCGGCTCACTTGGTTCTGAACTGGAAGGCAACATATCCATGGTATGCCGCAGATTTCGCAAAATGGAGTCAGACTGATGCATAATACTTTCGAGACGCTCGGAGAAGCTGCTCAGCATATCCGACGTCTCCCCGGGGCGATTGCTGGCCCTTATGTTCCGCACATTATTGAGGCTGGACTCCAAGTCCTGCACTATATTAGAGTACATATTCCCAATCCCGATATTCTCGGGATTAATAGAGGGAAACTCTGGCGGGGGATCAAACGGGTGGAACTCGTTCAAATTTGACGCCTGGTCTGTCAGGTCGTCCTCCGAGTTGACCCGTTCCGAATAATTTATGACCTCGTCAGGCGCGAAATTGATGGTTAGCCTATTGCTGCTCCTAGTAAGAGAATCTAAGGCATTTCTTGTAGTAGACGAGAGAAAGCTGCTAGACCGCCTGGACCGCATTTGGGGCAGCACGTTATGAACACGAGTTGGGAGAAACGCGGATAAAACGTGTGAGAAAAACCTACGACGTGGCCCACTGGATGGAGTGTAAACGGTCGAGTTTGTAGTACGCGTGTCGGTATTCATTAAAGTTCTTGCACAGGGCTGAGACCCTTGATTTTCTGATCTGCTTCTCAAGTTCAGAGGAAGATCAGAGCTGTTGGGCAGGCTGATGGAAGAACCCACTGATGAAATGGAGGAAATAGAACCGGCTAGAGATTCAGTCGAGGTGCTGGCCCTTCTGGGAGTGCTGGTGTCCATCCTGCTAGCAGATGCACTGGTGGCTCTCGAGAGGTTTTCAGCTGTCAGTCTTGTATTGTCGCTGGTTGATGGAGTACCAGATTCGGCACGCGACTCGATGTTTCCACCACACCTATCACAAATGCTATCAACGTTAGATCTTTGTCCGGCACTGTCACCACTGTTTGCTACGAAGTCGGTCAAACACACTAACTTTTCTAAGTCACTTTTCGACCGCTTTGAGGATCGAAACCCTTGACATCCCGTCGGGCATGCACTAGCACTACTGGTCCCTGCTTTGGCTTCACTGCTCCATGATGCTGACCTTGTAGGCAACTGCAATCCAGAGAAGTTGTTATTTTATCTGATTTATTTATTTATGTTGTCGCCAACAGTGTAATTCCACTGAGATTAGGCGACAATGTACAACACAAAATGTAATACAAGTAGTGCTATAGTTCATTTCTAAATTATATAATGAGAATACAATTCATTAATCACGTAACCCTTTTTAAACCAATTGGAAGCATAAAAACCCTTGGATACATGTGTACCACAGTGGTGATACAAAACAAAAATTCGTATCACCTTATTGTGGTCTGTTGCTAACCTCGAATTTGACATAGACTTACAGTGCCACCAACATAATTCATCGTATTCTCTCACTAAATACAACTCGCGGTATGATTAGTAATCGGTGATATTTCTCATTGAAACCGAAGGAGCAAATTCAACTCGTCCTTCGGACTTGTTGAATTTGCACCTCGGTTTCTATTCAAAAATATCACCGATGATAATCACACCACTTGTGGTATTATGGCTGAGAATACAATTCATTAATCACGTGACCCTTTTTAAACCAATTGGAAGCATAAAAACCCATGGATACATGTGTACCACAGCGGTAATACAAAACAAAAATTCGTATCACCTTATTGTGGTCTGTTGCTATGCAAAAGTGTGGTTAGTAGGTTAGTTTTGGTGTCAAAACTGACGCAAAACCTAACCTGCTAACCTCGAATTTGACATAGACACAACTCACGGTATGATTAGTAGTCGGTGATATTTCTCATTGAAACCGAAGGAGCAAATTCAACTCGTCCTTTGGACACGTTGAATTTGCACTTCGGACATGTTGAATTTGCACCTCGGTTTCTATTCGAAAATATCACCGATGATAATCACACCATTTGTGGTATTATGGCTGAGAATACAATTCATTAATCACATGACCTTTTTTTAAACCAATTGGAAGCATAAAAACCCTTGGATACATGGATACCACAGCGGTGATACAAAACAAAAATTCGTATCACCTTATTGTGGTCTGTTGCTACGCAAAAGTGTGAAAATGTTGATTACCCTGCTGTCAATTTTAAGTCTATGTCAAATTCGAGGTTAGCAGGTTAGGTTTTCTGTCAGTTTTGACACAAACTGATACAAAACCTAACCTGCTAACCTCGAATTTGACATAGACTTAAAATTGACAACAAGGTAACCAACATTGACAGTTTTTCAATTCATTGTATTCTCTCACTAAATACAACTCGCGGTATGATTAGTAATTGGTGATAATCATACCACTTGTGGTATTATGGCTGAAAATACCTAAAACTGTTGTTGTTAGTCATTTTGATCGTGAGCAAAAAAAACAGTTTTGAGATAGATATACTTTAAACATTTAGTTATATAAAAAAATTGACCTGTAATAGTTAAATACTAATGTTACTAATAGGGATGTCGGCGGGTACCCGGGTACCCGGGCCGACCCGGGTAATAGTCAACCCATGTATATTTTCAGGACCCGGGTACCCGACTAGTAAATTATGTAATGCCCAGCCTTTTTCGGAGAAGATGATAAAAACTAAAAAACAATAGAAATAAGCTTTAGAAAAAAACAATGCAGTAATAACAAGAATCAACCTATCCCATACCACATAATGTTGATTCTTGTTTCATATAAGGCAATAAATCCGCTTCACGGAAATATTCAACTCGTCAATAGTACCATTAAATCACGGTAGTATGGGTTGAAGTAACATAAACATCCTCTGTGTGATGTTGATGCTGCTACCAATTTCAGATAAAAAGTCACGTACTTGAATTAGATAGCACTTGGAAGTGTGAAAATATTTACGACTTGCAGTTTGAATGGGCCCTAGGTACTAGCCTATTTCAAATTAGTTCAGTTGAAAACTCGCGGTGTTAAAATGCGTAGATCATAGAGCTTGAACATTGTATAAAACTACAAAAGTACAAACAAATAAGAAAACAATGTCATCAAAAAAATCGCCTGTATAGAAATATTTTCATTCGCCAGAAAATAATAAGGCAAAATGTAAAATCTTCGGGTACCCGGGTACTGTTTTCGGGTACCCGGGTTTGATTTTAGACCGGGTACGACATCCCTAGTTACTAATGTTAGAAACAATAAATTAAACAAACATTTTGTATCAGATAGCGGATGTATATCAATATCAATCTTTACAGTTCGTACAAATAACTGTCTTCGTTACACTTCCTACACATTTTCCACAAATGTATATCTTACATGTAGAATGCATTTCAGATGTTTTATTTTTCCCACCATTCAGAAAATACTTAGAATTCATATCAGTAGCCAAAACTACTGTGAGGCTAAATCCACATCTTATTCCGTGTAGATTGTACAGGGTGTTCCACAACTGGATGACCATAGCGGTTGCTATGATAACTTTTAGGGACTAAGCCATAAATGTATCATTTTATGGACTCAAATGAGAAATAATCCGCAAAAGTTGCTACGACAACTTTTAGGGACTAGGCCGTAAATCTACCATTTTACGGACTCAAATGAGTCCCTAAAATAGCTATTTTTGGAGGCATATACAAAAAAGGTTTATTTGGTACTATTTCTAATATTCCTGTATTTAATTTTAATGCAAACATTATGCTGATCTAAATTGCTTAGTATTTGTTTGTTTATTTATTAAATATCAAGTAGTGGTTATAAAATTTACAATTATTAGTTACAATGACTACGTTTTCTAATCAGGAATACACAGACATTTTATTCATGCATAGCTTTTGTGATGGTAATGCGCGGACAGCAGTTGCAGAATATCACCGAAGATTCCCTAATTGTAGACTAAGAAGTAAACGCGTATTGAGTCACGTCTATCAAGTATTAAAGAATCTGGTAGTGTGCCAAACAGGAACCACATTTTTTTTGCTACAAAACAAGTACTGTGAAAACTACCGAAGTATGTTTTCTGTGTGAAAGTGCACCTGAAACCAATTTTAAAAATGCCGCAGTACTGCAAATTTTGCCCCAAATACGGTATATGTTCCAGATTTTATTACCGTATGTAAATGTATGATAATTTTCCCTCCGTGATCAATATATAAAGAATGGAATTTGAAATTATTATGACAAATAGTTTTGTTCATTGACACCATTATAATTTCTGGAATTTATATTACATTTCCATTGATTGTTTATTTATAGGTTTCATTAATGTACAAAATATCATTTATTTATGACCTCTAGTAATGAATGATTTTCTATTAATAAACAATTTTAGTATAGGCATTGTAATTAACTCGTATGTTAATCGGCGATTAATAATGTCAACAATTAATGTGTGAGTGTCTCCATTATTATTAATCACACTCATTAGCACTGGTTTATTAAATAACTATTCGTTATGAGATAATTATTGGGCACTTAACAAAGTATGAAATTAATGATTATATATACGAGGTTGTGCTGAAAAGTGCCTCGCTTTGGTGCTAATGGTGTAAGTGAGGTCCGTGTAAACAATACTGCAGCATGTTTAACTATTCAGTAGCGTACATGCACAGTAACAGAATCGTACGTGCGAGAGCTTTCGTTGCACGCATTAATAAAGCAGACATGGCGGTGCATGCATCTGCCCATACCGCTCACCACACCCCAACGAAAATCGACCAAGTTGGCTTCGAATTGTTGAACCACCCGCCCTATTCCCCAGATCTAGCCCCTTTGGACTCCCACCTCTTCCCACAGCTGAAGAAACAAGGGTACCAAGTTTGGCTCCAATGAAGAAGTTATCGCAGGCGTTTTTGGAGGGACAAACGTCCCACTTCTATTTGGACATTTGGAGGGGTTCTGAAAACTGAAGAAGCGTTGTGCTAAACGTGTTAGCTTGAGGGGGAAGTACGTTGAATAAAATATGTTTCATATTTCGCTAGCACGTTTCTTTCTATGTAAAGCCAGGCACTCTTCAGCACATCCTCGTATTTGCTTCATACTCATGAAGCTTTATGGAGTTGCATAGTGAGCCTTATAGGCATATTCTGCTAGGTGATTCTCTCATTATTATTAGTATAGTCTGGTAGTAATATACTAATATACAGTGCGTCCAAGATAAGGAGGGCCAGTATGGGGATCTCGTTAATTGTAAGAGATACACATTTAGTTAAATGGGAAGAACGTTGAGTAATTAAATGACTAACAAATTGACACCTTGAAATGGCTCCGGTTCAACCACATCTCTAAATTACTTATCGAGTATTATTTCATATACATTTGGTGCAACCCACAGCAAAGATATACCCCTGTAGTTACTGCACTCTCTTGTGTCGCCTCTTACAGTTCACATACCGAGAATTTCTGACAACTAAATAGGATAAGGTACTTTATTAATATGACAATTCCAGGGGCGTATATCACGGAAATCTAATTGTGTCCTGTCATCTGTCAAAGCACAAGGTTAAGTGAGCAACTACACAGCTTACAGAATTTAGATTGACTCTCAAGGTAGGCCATGAAAGGTGCTATGATTATATTTGATTTCACTGAATTGGCAATATGTGAAAAGAAGTAATTGTCAAACATACAAAGTTTGGTTATATTTTAAATGACAAGTAATCAGTAGCGGCGGGTAGAGGGATTTCGTTTGCGCAATGACTAACGTCATATGACAGATTCTTTGTGTTGTAAAGTGTGAAAATTGCTTTTGCTGGGATAGAAGGTTTAGCAGAGCATGGTTGTTCAACTTAACACCATTATTTCCGCAATCCTATTCAACATTCAAGAACTGATAATGCACCATACCGCAATGTTGAGTACGCCTCTGATTTATTGTGTTATTAGCCTAAATGAGGTCAACAATTTTATGTCAATATGATCGATGTCAAAAATGTTACCAATACGAAACTTGGAAATTACTAGATTGTAACATTAGTTCTGATTTTCACTGCGCTTCAAACTAGATTCTGTAAGCAGTAATAATTATGTACATGATTTTCACAATTCCTTTTCAAAACTTTAAAATTGGTACAGGTACATTCAATTAAATTAGAGTTAGTGAAAGTAAGAATTTTTGCTCTTTTCTTAATTGCGTTTTACACAAAGTGATCAAAGTTGACCTGGCTGCTGTTAACAACAATCAATACAAGTTAACAATAAATAAAACTTGTCTGAGCCAAACAGCGACAATTCTCCCTAATATTACTAAATAACGAAACTAGTCTTTGAAACAAAAGAATTAACAAAAGAAATTGCAATGGCAGAAAAAGATGAAATAACGCTTAGCGATATTATGAAGAAGTTATTACAGGTAGAAGGAAAAATTGATGAGACTAACAAAAATTCGAAGCAACAAAGAAAATTAAAAAACTTGAAGAAACTAGACACTATCAGGAATCAAGGATTGAAAAACTGGAATATGAATTAAGGAAAAAGAACTTAATAATTTTTGGAATCCCCGAAGATATTAAAGAGGAAAAAGAAGATTTAACAACACTGAAAGAGAGAGTTTTAGAAACAATAAGAGGGAAAATGGAGGTGCAACTTACCGATAGCGACATAGATGCCATAAACAGACTGGGAGAAAGAAAAGAAAATAAAAATAGACCAATAAAGATAAAGATCACAACAATGATAAAGAAATGGGAGATCATGAGAAGCACGAAGAAACTGGCAGGCACAAAAATAGGAGTGTGTGAAGATCTCGATAAGAAAACAAGAGAGGAAAACAAGCAATTATTACCTTATTTAGTTGATGCAAGGAAAAAGGGACTAAGAGCAATAATTAAAAAAGGTAAACTATTAATAAATGGGGAAGAATGGAAAATAGAAGACATCATAGAAGCTGATATGGATCCACAGAACACAAAAACAAGCAAAGAATATGAAGAACTAAAGAAAAGAAGCAGATCCACAGGCGAAGAAGAATCAAGTCCCTCCAAAGGGGCAATACCACAAAAAAAAAGAACTGGGCTCAAACAATATTAGTACCCTTTGATAAAGACAAGACAGAAGTAGTGGATGAAGGATTACGCAAAACATTCAGGAATATCACAAGGACAAATCGAAATCAGCAAAATTAAAAAAACTACTAGAAATTGAACGACGGACTGAAATATTGATGACAATCGCAAATAAGATGGATAGTTGCACAATGGTGAACACAAGAATTGCAAAAAGTAAAAAGAAAAGAAAAAGATGCAGAAAACAAAGTCTAAGAATAGGAACATAGAATGTTAAAACCTTACTGAAACCAGGCAAACTACAAGAGGTAGCAAATGAACTGAAAAAATACAATATTGAAATAGCTAGCCTTCAGGAAATAAGATGGGGTGGTACGGGGAAAATAGATAAAGGAGAATACGCCATCTGGTATGCAAATGAAGATAAACAAGGTTATGGAGGGACCGCTTTCATAGCAAGGGGAAGGATGAAAAATCAAGTAATGCTATTTAAACCAATTAGCGAGAGAATATCATACATGCGAATTAAGAATAAACCATATAATATAACGATTATAAATGTGTATGCGCCAACTGAAGTTGCAGATGAGCATGTAAAACGAACATTCTTTGAAGAGTTGGAAGAAACCTATGAACAAGTGCCAAAACAAGACTTAGTTTTACTGATGGGAGACCTTAACGCGCAAATTGGAAAAGAGAAGTGGATAGAAGAAATAGCATGGAAGCATACCCCACACATGCGAACGAATAACAATGGACAAATGCTGGGCAATCTTGCTGCTGCTAACAACTCGCGCATAATTAGCAAGAAATTTAAACACAAACGAGCCCACAAAATCACTTGGATGCATCCAAATGGAAAAGACGGAAGCCAGATTGATCACGTCTTAGTGAAAAAAGAGCACTGCAAATCTATTAACGATGTCAGATCTTACAGAGGTGCAAATATAGACTCTGATCACTTCCTAGTGATAACAGACATCAAGATAAAAAAACTGATGAAAGAAAGGAGATTAAGAGGAAAAAATGAAATATAGACGAGCTAGAAAACGAGAAAACGCTACAAAAGTACAAAGAGGAGGTGCAGAATAGTTTAACAGCAGGAAAAGAAACAGACAGTATAGAGGAAAACTGGATGCAGATCAAAACAGCAGTGTTAGATGCCGTAGTAGAGAACACTACTGGGGTTAACACGAAAAGAAGAAAGAACCACTGGTTTGACAAGGAATGTAAAAATATCATAAAAGAGAAAAATAAAGATAGAAACGAGTGGATTAGAACAAACAGGGAAGAGGATAAGTTACAATATCAAGAAAGAAGAAAGCAAGCAAACAAAATATGCCAAGAAAAGAAAAAGAAATGGATAGAGAAAGCTCTAGAAGAAATAGAAAAGGAAAACAAAAAGAACAATTCTAGATTATTATACCAATATATGAAAAAAAGAAACACAAGAAAATCCAAGACAACAGACGAAATAGAAGAGAATGAATGGAAGAAATATTTCAGCAACCTCTACAAAGAAGAGAATAGCATCCCTTTAGATGAGACAAGAGAAATAAATGAACAACCTGAAGGGCTCGAAGAAATACCGGACATTGAAGAAGTGGAAGAACATATATCAAAGATGAAAAACAAAAAAGCAGCAGGGTGTGACAGCATAACGGCCGAAATTATAAAATAGGGACGAAAAGATTTACTTTAAAAAATGCATAAGTTAATTGTAAAAATATGGATCAGCGAGGAAATCCCTTCAGAGTGGAGCAGGGGCATCATAATACCTATACCAAAAAAAAGAGAGCAATCACCCTACTCAATGCAGCATACAAAGTCCTAACGGTGATAATAAAGACCAGAATCGCAAAGCATGCAGAAAAAAGCCTAGGAGACCACCAATTGGGATATAGAAAAGACAAATCAACGATCGACGCCATACACACACTTAGACAGATCACGGAAAGAAGTTATGAATACAACATTGACGTACATATTCTCTTCCTTGACTACAAACAAGCTTTTGACAGCTTAATTATAGCGAAAATGGTAGAGGACCTAAAATATTTTAAAATTCCTGGTAAACTGATACAACTAATCAAGATGTCAATGAAAGAATCAACAGCTTCGGTACTCCTCAGCCAAGACCCAAGAGAAGAGTTCGAAGTAGGCAAGGGTGTGAGACAGGGAGATGCCTTATCAGCATTGCTGTTCATCATATCCCTTAATATTATCATTAGGGAAGCAAAACACTGTGGAACAATCAACACTAAATCTGTCCAACTAATAGCTTACGCAGATGATATTGCCATAGTGGCAGGAACAAAAGAAGAACTAGTAAGGACATTCAGCATAATAGAACAAAGATCAAAAGATCGAGGATTGGAAATAAATGAGACAAAAACAAAGTATATGCACTGCGGCAGAAAACAGAAAGAAATTAAGGAAATAAAAATTAACAACTATAAATTCGAAGAAGTAGAAACTTTCAAATACTTAGATGCGATGATACATAGGAGACATGAAAGATCGTATGTAGAACACAGAATACAACAAGGGAATAGACAAGAAGTTTAGTAGAAACACAAGAGTACAAATATACAAAACAATGATACGCCCAATTGCAACATATGCAGTGGAAACCATGAGCCTCCACTGTAGATTAGCCGGCATCTCTTGTTACGAGCTGGGCAGCGGTCCTATGTGAGTTACCTTTTCGATTTTGAGAGATATCGTACGCGCTAGTCGTTTAGCTTTTTCGTGGCTTTTCGTGTGAGCTGGCGCGCTGTCGTAAATGTCGTTTCAGACCGTAACCATTTTTAGATTCTTCCTGAATTAAAATAACCCACTATTTATAACTAACACAGAGAAATAATTCCATTTACATTTTAAATAGTCTCTACCTTTTTTTTGTTTATCAGTTTCTATCAGATTTTCAGATCAGATTTATTACAATAGGAGGAACATCTTGCAAGTTAAAATTTCCCTTGTATTTAATTGAATCGTCCTTCAGTTCACAGCGTTCGATGCTGTTTTGCCAATTGCCACATATCCTAAGTAAAGTTTGTAAGAGTTTCTTGTCACAACGTAACTCGTAAGTTTAGAACTGTCTTTAGATAGACGATGTGATTTCATCATATTCGTGTTTTTTTGTACCTCCCTCATCAAACTCAATTTTATGATTTCAAACTTACCACCATCAGAAGTGGGTCATCATCAATACATACCAGGTGCCCCAAAAAGGAGTGGTAACTTTTCCGAATTGTTTCAACAGATGTCGCTTTATCTAAAGTACAGCGACCAAATACTTATTATTTTTAAATTAAGTGATACCAACTCAATTTAAAAATAATAAGTATTTGGTCGCTGTACTTTAGATAAAGCGACATCTGTCGGAAAAGTTACCACTCCTTTTTGGGGCACCTTGTATACAGTGCGTAAACGGCAATGTCCATTACCACTACCCATTTTCCTACCCATTTCTCAACAATCTCACTTCATATTTTTAGAATGGCGTTTATATTCAATTTTGAATCCTGCACCACATGCATACTGACGAATCATTCTGTTACATCCCACATTTACTTTAATTATACTACATTTTTTCAAATATTACTTTTTTCATTTGTTTAAGTTTTTGCTTCACCAGAACACATCTACCATCTACGTTTTTGTAGTTTAATAGGTTCCCCTAATGCTTCACAATATACACAATATAAAAATAATAAATATCCCGCTTGACTTCTTTCCTTAGCCCCACATTAGCCGGATTTTACATTTACAAAGTAGTATTTATTTTTTGTTTTTATATACCTAGTAATAAGGGAGATAAACCACTGAGCGTATTTATGTTTTATAGGTCCTACTTTAAGAATGAGAGCATTCATCATGTTTTACTCTAGAATACAGTATAGGACATTCTAATGAAGGATGATGTACCATCGTTGCCAACAAAAGGCGAGACAATTGTTATGCTTGGTTGACAGATGCTTGGAAAAATGCAATAAAAAACTATTATTTAATACTGTTTCTATAGAAAATCTGCTCTTACCTTTTATTGATAACGCTAATACGTCTTCAATGACAAATGAATCCGCATTCTTAATGATACCAACACATTAGATAACACGAGATCTAATATTCTACCCTTTCAAGAAGTTATACTGTATCAAGTTTAAAAAAAATACAAAAGTTCAACAACTTACCCTCTGTTTCAAAAAATTCTGCAGGCTATTATCAGGAGTCGATTCATTATTAGCAGAAGCTTGACTCTGGGTACTATACAGCCTCTTCTTCGCCACGTCATCCTCTTCAGAGCTGCTGTTATCAGAAGACGTATCCAGAATAGGCTTCCGGCTCTGCTTTGTGCCCTTCTTGATAAAACCAGGATACAACCTCTTCAGCTGCAGGCGCCACGACTCCCTACTGTTGTCACCTTGCCGGTCCTGAGTCAGGTTCACTGGCTGAGCAGACGTCGAAGGAGCATCTAGACTAGTCGAGCCGCTAGGCCCAGGCTGGCTGTTCTTAAACTCGGCAATCTTAGGGGCCATATCGCTAATCTGGCTGTTGCAGCTCTGCGTCAGATTCTTCTGCATCTGGGTGAGCTTCTCCTTCAAGCTCATCAAGTTGCTGTCGCTCAGGCTGTCGGCGACACTCGCACTAGTAGTTCTTCGCCTGGGAGAGCACTTGATCCTCATCTTAAAGCCGCTTTTATCCGCAGTTCTCGACGAAGAAGTGGACAGATCTGTGGGGGTGTCCGTGCTGGTTTGAATTCCTAAAGTAGTTCGCATCACCAGGCGTCGCCGTGGGGATGTCTCTGAGCCTGTCTGGTCCAAGTGGCTTCTGCTAGTGCTCGGGGTCGATTCGGATATGGAATCGGTCCTTTGCGGTGGAAATCGACGTAGCCTATCAAGCAGGGTTCCAGTGGGGGCAGAGCTCTGCTGGGTGCTGCTTGTGGATGGGCCGGCTATTGCTGGTTCACTGGCCGATGAGCTTGGTCGCTGGTAGTTGCTGGTGGATGGGCCGGACGACGGGGCGTCCGGGACTTGCTGTTCCATTTCCATGGGATCGGTACCACGGTCGATCTATTTAAAAAATTATTGTATAGTTATTACTAGTCCAGAAAAGTTAACTACAATGGGGATGATATGTACTATATTATGTACAGAAAAACAAGTATAAAAAGGTTACTGGTCTTAAAGTATGGCAATACAAAAATGTGGGCAATAAGAGAAGAAACTTAAACGGAAACAAAGTTAAAACCATTAATATTTCTATAAAACACATTCGTATAAGTTTGCTAGTAAAGACATTCATTAAAAAATTATCCTTGATTTTACTAGATGTTACGTTGTATTCATTTTAGTAATAATAATTTTGATTTTTAAAAAAAACCTGCTCTACATCTGTAAATCAAAATTAAGGGTCCATCAAGTTTTTCACTTAGATTAATACGTGGAATAAGAAGCAATGTCATTTTTTTTCCACTGTCTAGGGTGTATATCACACGACGTTTCAGGAGTTTCTGATCTACTCCCGTCTTGCTAACTATAAGTTCAAAATATAAAATATGCATCAAAGGTACAAAATAATACACAAAAAAGCAAATTGAAATAAATAATCAAGAGAAGAAGAGAACAAAATGGAACAGAATTAAACATAATGTTGAAGATGTGAATAAAATACAATAGTTGCAAGTTACTTTGTAAGGCACGTTAAGCAGTTGATCTTGGTTATCACAATATGATAATAGCAATTGTAAACCCTCATAAGGAATACTAAGGGCAAGACTATCCCCCCCCCCCCTCCCACTTTAATTCTAAAAAGAACTCGTAAAACCCAAACAATTGGGTAACAGCAAATCACTGACCTAATATAAAAGAAAAATATATTGGTTGCATAACCATAAAATTTTATAGAGTTTGGTAGTCAGTTAACGAAAATAAAGAAAACTCTAAATTTATCTGCTAAATTGTGACAAAAGAACATACAAAGCAAAAAAAAATAATGAGGAAGATGGTGGTTTTCACAATAAAGACAGTAATCATCATTAGTTGTGTGACTCTCTACTTTAATTTTTAACTATTATGCAGAAACAACTTTATAAATATACACAATTCTAAACAATCCACTTACTGTAGCCGGGGGTCGATAGACCTGAAGATATCTGTGCACCAGCAGCTCGTACTCATGGACCAAATTGCGGTAGCATGCAGTTATTCTACGTTCACGCTCAGGAACACTAGATAAAGGCACTCTGTCGCTACTGGCATTTGATGTTGAGGGCTGAACAAACAATCATCATTAAAAAAAAATCTTGTAAAAACATAACACCTAGTAGACTTACTTGTGGAGTATATGAGCAATAGTTCCCAACAAATCTGGGTGTGGTGCGGCGACGGTATGGGCTCACAGATCTGTCAGGCACAGGCACTGAAACTGAAACACGAGCTCTCTCCACTCGGTTTTGGGGAGTGTTGTTAGCTCTGGACCGCTCCCATCTGCTTTGGGGTGTGTTGGCAATTCCTGTTATCAGTTTATGACCCAGTTTGTCAAAAGCCACATAGCGAACCTGTAATTAATTAACTATTCTTAAAGACAAGAAATTTTGTATATTTATGTACCATTTAACAAAAGTTACATTCTGGATTGTAGAGGGAGAGTGAACGATGTTCACACACTTAGGCCTCAAGGTGGGTCTGTTGTACTCTTACAAAGTTACGTTACTTAGTTAAAAGTAGAAATAAAAAATCAATCACAGATTACTTATTGGTATTAATAAACAGAAACAGTAGAAAAGAAATACAGAATGTGAGAGTTGGAAGAGGATCTGAAATTAATAGTGACCACTTTTTACTTATGGCCAAAACGCATATTGGGCGACAAAGTTAAAAAACACCAAACATAGGTCATAATTATTGCCACACACTAATAAAAGATTTTTTGCTCGATTTGGTATGGGCAAAGTCCTGTGTTATATCTTCAAAATTTAAATTCAACAATATGTCGCTTTCTATGCACATTAATGATAAAGAGTTTAGCCTCTCTTGTAGCATAGTGCTGCAAAGTTCGTTTTTTATCCTGTTTAACTTATGAATGTTTGTCTGTCTACCTGTCTGCCTGTCTACCTGTATGCCTGTCTACCTATCTACCTGTCTGGAAGTGTAGGAGCTACTAAGTAGCCAGGATGTAAGCAAGGGGCTGGACCCTGATAATATTCCAGCTACAATTGTTACAAACTGCTCGATATCATTATCTGAGTCGTTAACTATTATGCGATTTCAACTTGGGCAACATAAATTGGGTTAAGAATGGCAATGAGCATGACCCCCAACCAGCTTCAACGTACGACAATAATGCTAATTTTTTTGTGGACTGTATATCTGTAAGTGGAATTATGCAGTTTAATTGTGATATTTTTTGTTTGTTTGTTTAGATATATCTGTTTTTGATAGTCATATATATATTATTTTTTAATTTAAGCTTTCAGCTCTAGTATTTTTTAAATTATATTTTTTTTGCATTTGGAATAGATTTGTTACATTATACATTATATTTTTACTGTTGATCTTGTTTTCTTGTGTTATAGATCGGCATACAATATTTATTACTATTTATTACTATTTATCTATGTTTTTTGTTCTTTCATTTAGGTAAGCATTATTTTGTAAAATTTATATTATTTAAATAATGTGCGTGTTCGTTTGTACAGTTTATTGTCCTATAATTGGGTATCCTGTTGGGCAAATAAAGATTATTATTATTAAGATTATTATTATTATTAATAGATCACAAACTAAAATGTTTTACACGAAATATAGAACATTAGAAAATCCTCTCCAATTATAAGAATGTGTTTATGTTGCAATAAACTAACGTTACAAAATGAGCAGCTGGACATTATTAACATTAACGAAAATAAATAAATACAAGGAGCTATATAAGACAGAAAGTACCCTGGTGTATGAAACCATTCCATCAAATTCCAGACCAAAAAGCACTGTACAAAGCGACATTAAAAAGATAGGTATAAGGACTTAAAAGGAACTGGTGAAGGAGGCAATTATTCGGATAGGATACACAGCCGAGAGGTCAGTTCAAAGAAGTAAAAGTAAATACCTGGGTGAACATCTAAACAAATTCAATAATAGAACTGACTCAAGACGCTTATTTTTTCACATGTGGCATGTTGAACACAGAACAAGTGGTATTTTTAGTCTCCTAACTATTAGTGCTTGTTAAGAGGCATAGATAATATCAGGTACCTTTGACATACAGTCTGTTCAACAAAAAAGGTCCCGCCTTCTAGCTACTTTATTATTTATTTTCGACCCAATAAACCTCATATCAAATCAAATGGCACATAAAAACCTACATTTTAACACAATCAACAAGTTTTTATCTTCAATTGTTTCAGAGTGGTGACGTCACATGCAATTTTTTTAAATGACACTATATATTTTTTGACATATTCTGATAGAGGTTTTTTTTTTCTTTTCAACAATATAAATATTTCATGCACTTGCATAAAAAAAATTTCGTGAAAAATTACAAAAACTTTTTCACAGTGGGAGACCATGATACAAAACTGTAAACAAAAGTGTAACTCAGAAAAACAAAACTAATAGTAGCCAAACACTTTAACTATCAGATTTCAGAATAATCTAAAGTGTTTATTGTTTTGTTTTTCTGAGTTACACTTTTGTTTATAGTTTTGTATCATGGCCTCCCACCGATAAAAGTTTTTTAATTTTTCTCGAAAATTTTCTTATGTAAGGGCATAAAATATTTATATTGTTGAAAAGAGAAAAAATACCTCTACCAGAAAATGTCAAAAAATAAATACAGAGTCATTTCAAAAATTGCATGTGATGGCACCATTCTGAAACAATTGAACATAAAATTTTTTTGATAGTGTTAAAATGTAGGTTTTTATGTGCCATTTGATTTGATATAAGGTTTATTGAGTCTAAAATAAATAATAAAGTAGCTAGAAGGTGGGGCCTTTTTTGTTGAAGAGACTGTATACTGATATAGTCACAGCCAAAGCCCTACTTGAATATTTAAGCTAAAATAATTATTAAGATAATTGTATGGCCGTCCGCATGGTTGAATTGTGTAAGCAATCATGTGGCACTTAAACTTGACGCAGCTGCAAATGTTGGCAGCTTCTAAGTGTTAGCAGCATAAACTAAACATACCTTTTCCTTCGTATTACAAGTGGCAGTTTGTGTGAACGGTTGTGGTTTGCTCCAGTCCCAGAAGTACAGCTCATTATAGGTTGCTATCACTAAAATGCGATCACTCGGATGAAAAGCTATTGAAGCTATGACCGTCTGACTGCCTGCTGTCCATACTTCACTGCCTCCCTGTAACAAAATAGATGGTAATTTCATGTAGAAGCTCGAGAATTCAACTGAAAAAAATTATAAACATATGCACATACTCAAGAAGTGACTATAATATATACTATAAGAGTACAAAATAAACATACAGTCGAACCTCTATTCAACGAACGTCCATTTAACAAAATTCTCTATTTAGCGAAATTTTGGTTAGAACCGTCAATGTCTGATATTATTTATATATAAATTTCTCTCTATTTAGCGAACACAATCTCTATTTAATGTAGTAAAATTAGGGTCATAAACCCTTGTGAGGTACCTAGTTTGAATTCCAGGAAGGTTCTCTCTAATGGGGTGATTAGGCGGTAATGCTGCATTCCTTCAATGGCTGTATTGTTAAGTTGAATGAGTTGTTTCCAGGAAGGTTCTTTCTCATTTACCAAAAGTTCAGTTTCGGAATTTTCCTAGAATATTGATGGGGTCATTGGGCGGTAATGCCGCATTCGTTCAAAGACTGTACTGTTCAGTTTAACAAATTGTTTCACAGCGTTAAGTTAAGCTAAGTTTGTACCGCAAATTGAAAATGCCGTGCCGTCGGACTGCGAAAGTTTTGAGGCATTTGAGACCATCCGTCGTGCATTGCAAAATCGCGAAAAGGTTTTTTGAAAACGTGTACCTATTGTTTAAATGCAAAGTACAACCAAAAATTACAGACTTCTTTAAGAACTTTTAAGTCCACATCTGATGTTTTCATAAGTACATACCTAATGTTTCTGTGCGGCTTTTATGTCCCTTTGTACATTATGTATAATAGCTTATGTATTTAATCATGCATAATGTACGTTTATGTTTCATATTATGAACATAGATATGTAGCTATGTATGTATTAACAATTACGTATATTAAACTTCACATAAAACTACAACTTCAATTATTTAATCATTTTTCAGGTCAATTAAACATACATGACATATGTGCATACATATATACCGAATTATTCTAAATAACGAATTTTCTATATTACGATTTTTTTTGGCGAATTTACAACTTTGTTAAATAGAGGTTCGACTGTATATAGTGATCAATATTGGTTACTACTGTTATTGTTCTAACACAATAAATGCTAAAAGTCTTAGATCTTCATTATGATTGTAATTACTAAACTTACTGTAGGATTTATTTGTTCTTTTAAACATTGTTTAATTTTAGTTTGTATGGTTCCCATACAAAATTTTTTGTATTTCAAATGCTGCTTTCAAGCCTCAATATATTATTAACATAGACTGAAATCGATAATTATCGAACTTCAAACCGATTACGGAAAGAATCTCCAACTTCAGAATAGCAACCCTACGAAAAGGGGTTCAGAATAGGGTAGTGCACGGCATCTGATCTCGATAAGGCCGCAATAGTAGCTCAATCCCAACTGTCACCTTCTCATGGTAAACCCCGTCAACCCAAGTAACCATACTTGAGATTTAAAGTAGAAGGTAGGGTTGGGATGAAACGCGAGCTGGGAGAAATGGCTCTCCTGAATAAGATCTTGGTTGGGGCTAACAACTCTCTTCCGTAAAACACCTGCCACGAAATCGAAGCAACTGCCTTGAAATGAACGGAACACTGGAATATGACCTTTTTTTAATTTTTTTTTTAATGGAGGTGGGAAAATCTTCAAAAAACTACCTTCTTCAGGTAGTGCCGAATTTCTACCGACTAAAACCCCTCCTTCTCTCCTCACAGTCTTCCTAGAACCGCTCACGCATACATCGGGAAGGTGCTGTCTCATTCGGCCTTCATCTACGTCTATTCTTCTTGTTTAGTTCGCTTGCAAAACTTGGGTCATGCAATGTCCCACCTCTCGGTGTTCCCGTAGTAACCAAGGTTCGATTATCAGAATCAGTCGCTTTGTCCAGCGGCCTTTCTGTGATTCATCCCAGATCTTCTGCCAATTGTTTATCAGCCGTTGTCTAGCAATTTGTTTATTTTCTCATAGTACATTTCCTTCCTCTCAGTGGCCAGGAGTTCTATTGGTAGTGTACCTGCTATAACTCGCACCACGTCAGCCGAGATTGTTCTATAGGCGGCAGATATCCTTATTGCCGCCTGTCTTTGGACTAGTATTATTCTCGTCCTGGTTCTTTCAACCTTCAATGCATTCTCCCATATTGGCGCTGCGTATAATATTATTGAATTTGCCACCGAGCAGACTGTTAGGCTGTGCTAATGTTGACACCGTTTCCATTGCTCTTCTGGCGGTGATCTCTATGTGGATGGCGAAGGTCATTCTCCTATCCAGCAGACCCCCAAATACTTTATGGCTGGTTTGGGTTTGATTTCGGCTCCCTCTACTTTTTGCCGTCTTGTCAATAGCACGACCTCGGTCTTATGAGGTGCAAGCTTAAGCTTTCTACTCTCAAGCCATACACGAACGTCTTCTATGGTCGTATTCACTTTGTAGATTAGCTCTGTATCTTCCTTGTCCGTCACCACAATGGCCAGATCATCCGCATAGGCTATTGTCATAACCCCCTCCGCTAACACGAGCCTGAGTATGTCATCATAAAGAACATTCCACAAAATAGGGCCGATCACTGAGCCCTGAGGAACACCACTGTTAATATCTTTCCCCCTAGTGTCTTGCCTTGCCTTGCCGAGTTAAACGCATTCTTGATATCTACCATTATGACTCTAAATCCATATTGAGTTTCTGACAGTCCTCCATACCTATCGATGTCCTTCTTCAGCCTGATAGCTATCAATTGTTCTTTTCCCATTGTGTCTAGCAAGCAGATTGGTCTATACGACGAAGCGTCTTCTACTGGTTTATCTCCTTTTCGTAGTAGGATTAGTTTGGCTTTACGCCATATTTCAGGGTGTGTGCTCGATTGCAGAACTCCGTTCATAACCCGAAGTAAAATTCCGTTTGCAGTTTTGCCACTGCTTTTGTAATTTTCAGGGGGATTCTGTAGTTCTTCTTTCGAGAAGAGATCGAAGTGTTCTGGTACTACCGTTTGCCTTTCGAATTTATCATGCTTGGGGAAGAGAATTGCTGAAATCTCCCAGGCTCTCTCGATAGACATATCCATGAATGATGGTGTTACTCGTAAGCGTTTTGTCACAATTCTGTATCCTTCCCCCCATACGCTTTGATCGATTTCTTTGCACAGTTGTTTCCATTTATTCTTCTTTGCAGTTTTAATCTCGTTTGTTAGCTTTTTTGGCTTTTCTGTATCTTTCACGGGCAATTTCTCTTCCTTCGATCTGCGTTATTCGGTTTTTTCTCTTTGTTTAATATATTTGCACCTCAGTTTAGCTATTTCCTCATTCCACCAGTAACACTGCCATCTCCTACAGTTTTTGCTCCTGTTCGGCATAGAGGCGTTGCAGACTTCAATGGTAATTGTCATTAGTGACTGGACTGTTAGTTCTGGATTATTGCCGATCTCTTCTTGCAGCATCGACTCAAACTTTGCTTGGTCTAGTTTATTTACTATCTAGCCGCTGGAGAGAAACCCAAGATACTGAGGGTTTTCCTAGACCGTCCAGTTAATCAAACACTATGTATTGGTGGTCACTTAGTGTTTCTTCATCCGTTACCTTCCATTCTACCATCTTTCTTGCTATGCCATTTGTTGCCAACGTTAGATTGAGTGCTAAGCCGTAATCTCCTCCTTTAAATGTTGGAATTCCCGGTTCGTTTATGATCACCAAATCGTGTTCAGCTACCCATCCCCTAAGTAATAATCCTCACTCATCCTCTTTAACTCTTCCCCACTCTGGCGGCTTTGCATTGCAGTCACTATGATGGCTTCTTTCTGTGAACTAGCCATAGTTAACCCTAATTTGTAGTCCTTTCTCATACTCCTCTAAGCTACTATTTGGGGAAAAATAACAGCTGTATATGCGGGTGTCTGGTACATCGATCCATACAAATCCATTGCCTTTTCCCTTATCGAGTACAGTTATTTCGCTTTTTACTTTAATGACGTCAGGTTTATCGTCGGTTACCCATCCCGGACCGCTTCAACAGTTCTTATTTATTTCGCTCTTAATTAATATATCGGCCTGGAGTTCGGTCGCAGCAGCATATAGGAGGTAATGGGCAGCGCGACATCTGTTTAAATTAATTTGGAGGTACTTAATCATTATGATAGCTGTGTTTCTTTATGTCCAGCTTGGCCACATTTCATACAACAGTCTGTTCTGCCTGGGCCTTTACAAGATGCTGCAAGATGACCAAAATCCCAGCATTTGATACAGCCTCTTAGAGAGATTCTCTCTATTATCCTACACATGGTCCATCCTATCTTTATTCTCTCTAGTTCAATCACTTTTCTAGCCCATTCCTCTGGGAGATTCACTGTGGCATTCTGAAAACCCCCAAAAGCTGGCCTAATTGATTTAATATTAATATCTCCTTGGTTGTCCATCCCTATTGATTTGCTTATCGCTGCCTCAATTTCTTCAAGGGTTGTGACTCCGTCCATTCCCTTTAGATGGAGTGTCACTTCCCTCTTCTTTCCTCATGTTTATCACTGGCCTGGACCGTTTTACTACTTTCTCTACTAATATTTGGGGTATTCCATTTTGAACCGCTGTTCTTTTAGAATCTTCTCTGTTACTGAAGACCACTATTTCAATGTCTGTATCGTTGAAAACAAACTGCAGCATTTTTTCTACGTTTTCCCATATTTTGATGAGTTGGTAAGGTTTTGATCATTGCAATTTTGCTTCTCTTGTCTTTAATTGCTATTTCTCTCAGGTTCTCCAGACTAGAGAAAATACATGTTTGGATTCCGCCATTACCGGATAGTAGATGTAGTTTTGTGTGTGTTGTAGTACCCGTTGTCTGTCTGGCATGCTAGTTGAATTCACTAAGTATGCAACGCCTCCTGCTCTAGGGTCTTGGTCGATAAGATCATCTATACCTTTGTACTTGTGCTTGATGCGTTTCAATATACCTTTATCCATTTTTTGGTCTACCAGGACAAAGTGTGCTAACTCGTGATTCATGTCGGGAGGCATGGGATCACCTTCTTGCCACCTTACCGTCTTGTAAACTTTACTGGGCCATTTTTCTACAGCTATGCTTTGAAAGTCGTAATTTTGAGCTTTTGATATTTTGCTGTTGATTCGTTCTGCAATTTCATCTTCATTCTCTTCTTTTCTGGTATCTGTTTGTGGGGTTATTTCTCTTCTCTCTGGCTCGTGTGTTTGCGTGTCCTTGTGTTCTTGCTTCCTAGTTGGTCTTAGGTCGACTCCTTCCGTATTTATCTTCCATTTTTCAGCTACATAGTTGAGGTCCGAATGGGGCTGTGGCGCCATTTGAACAGAGAGAAAATTACGAGAAATATTTGATGTACTCTTATTGCATCACTCGAACCTTGAAAAGGTACTATAGGTAATTTGATTAAAAGCAAATGCCAGCTTGTAACGCAGGGCCATTTAAGTAGGACCTGCACACGACCCACATCCCCTAAAATTGGGGCAGTCAGCCCCAATGCGCAAACCAGCTTACAAACATTTCAACTCATTTATTATCAAATTTATTATATCGTTTCGTTTCGTCTGTTATTATATGGTTGCTCAGCAAGTGTAGTGTTTTATTTGTTGTGTTTTAAGAGCAGCGCGCCCTATAAGCTTAACAATTCCATTGTTTAATTCTAACTAAAACTTTGGTTAAAGTCAGAAAATGCAGGAACACTGCGACTATTTGTACAAAAGAATATAAAAAGCAAAAAAATGTTCTTGATCACAAATTTTACAGCCTTGACATTGACCTTGCTTGTAAAAATTGCAGCAATAATTTATTGTAACCTATTAAAATAAGCAATTACTTCCCCCATTTAATTATCTTATTATTTCATCAGCATGCATGATCTTCTGTTACAGAAAATACCTGCAACAACCTGCACGTGTGCTTTTGCTAAATCTAAGCTTCCAGTTACTAATAGGCTTAACACAATGTTATTTATAAACACTCCATTTTAATCACTATCAACTGATAAGTACTATATATAGTCAACCCACGCACAACCCACTTTTCGAACTTACTCATCCAGTCACCTTGAAAACTGACAAATAAAATTAGACTAAAACACTATCTACTTACACTAAGATCCCAGATGCGAACTTGGCCCCCTAAGCAGCCTGAAGCGACCAGCTCATTGCAAGTAGGATGGAAAGCTATGCACCAAGGTGTGCGCGGGTGCCCCACCAATGTCCTTATATTTCTGCCGCTTCTCAGGTCGGTTACGTAGATGTTGTGGTTACCGTGCGTGGAGGCTACCTTGGTGCCATCAGGACTGAACACCATGAGAAAGGTGGAGCGTGGTGTGCCGGGCATTTCACACCGCTGAAAGTTGCCTTGTTAAAGCAAGAACTGAATCATAAGCTATGGCTATTACCAGCTCTTTGTATTCTTTTCGAACCAGTTCATCTTCGGCAAATGCCTGCAGGTCGATGTTGGGTTTTCCGTCATCGCGAAGTTTGCGATTCTCCAAAGACCTTACGAAGTCTATGCCCACCTTTGGAAGAACCTCTAGTGCAAGCCTGGGGTGTTTAAGCTGATTGATGACAGCATCGTCGTCGTCTGGGTTCATGTTTACATGGCTTTGGGATCTTGCAGATTAATCTACGATAAAACTACTCGCGGTTTATTGGTGGACTACAAACTTAGAAAGAAATGAGAATAACACCAACCATGTCCTACACAATCATTCTATCAATTTAAGGGCTCCATTCTAATCTACTACAGAAAAATAGTAGCTCTGGACTTACAGAATTTTAAATATTTACACAAAGAAGTCCGGATACAAGCTAAAATTCGTTTTGGGGAACATATTGCTTTCATAAACAAGAGGGATGGGCAGAGGTCGAAATGAAGGCAATCACAACAATCACGATTTGTTCCGATTCTTGCCGTTCGCTTTACCTGGAGGGTTTTGTGAAGTGCCTAGATTATAATACGTGCATGAACACAACAAATGAGTCTAACTGCTCGAGTAACTGCATTAATTTGCATAAACCGTAAACATAAATTACTGACGTAACACGTCTCCAGCAACTGACAGCTACGAACAGCAACTAACCAGCTAACAGAATAAAAAAAAAATGTGCTACCAACAACTGCAAAATGAAACGCAACACGTTCAAATTTGAGTTGATTCGAATTTTATACCATGTCAGTTCCAGATATTAAACGTTTAATTATGCAGTAAACAGTAATATTTATTAAAAATAGCAGCATTTCATAACCATAAAGACGTTATCCCTACTAGATTTTTTTGTATCACAAGGTTTGTGTGGTGGCAATACAATTACCAGGGCGGGATCGTTTTATTTTCTGTATCGTAATAGTACCTATAAGCCGTTCACGATCTTTTTGGGTCAGGTGAGGCTATGACCATCTAGTAATTTTGTTGGCAGTACCTCTGTGGCAACTAAACTCCCTATTGGAAATTGACACTTTTTGTGTTAGGTTAGGTTGTTTTTAGTTTAAGGTTATTTTTTCTGAATAGGTACATCGTTGCCGGATATTCTCTAGTCTCCACATCGATTCGCGTTCTTTTAAATTTGGTCTGTCCTTTTTAAATTGAAAGTATCATTGTTTAATGGAAATTTATTGTTGTAACAAAATTATTTTGGGCATTTTGACTTTTCCTTTGACTGAAATTAAAATTATTTTTACACATTTGATAAATCATTTATTTTCTTACGAATATTAAAATAATAAATCTGGCAATGTGGTGGCAAGAAAATGTCGAACAGACACTGACAGAAAAAGAAGTTGCATCCGCTACAACATCGAATCAGTTAGTCCAACATGAAAAGAAAATATCATATCCAACTCTGTCCCAAAAAGGTCGTGAACGGCTTATATAAGCCGTTCACGACCTTTTTGGGACAGAGTTGGCTATGATTTTTTCTTTTCATGTTGGACTAACTGATTCGGTGATGTAGCGGATACAACTTTATTTTTCTGTCAGTGTCGGTTCGACATTTTCTTGCCACCACATTGCCAGATTTATTATTTTAATATTTGTAAGAAAATAAATTATTTATCAAATGTGTAAAAATAATTTTAATTTCCGTCAAAGCCAAAGTCAAAATGCCCAAAATAATTTTGTTACAACAATAAATTTCCATTAAACGATGCTACTTCCAATTTAAAAAGGGCAGACCAAATTTAAAAGAACGCGAGTCGATGTGGAGACTAAAGAATATCCGGCAACAATGTACCTATTCAGAAAATATAACCTTAAACTGAAAACAACCTAACCTAACACAAAAAGTGTCAATTTCCATGAGGGAGTTTTGTTGCAACAGAGGTTCTGCCAACAAAATTACTAGATGGTCATAGCCTCACCTGACCCAAAAAGATCGTGAACGGCTTATATATTATGATACAAGTTTTATAAGAACCACGCTCGTCGTACCCTAAAGAAGTAAGTGCCACAAAATGCCTTATAAACGAGATATCATACAGTATTTTATCTACTTTGCCACTTTTTAAAGCAAAATATATATTTTTTAGTATTTTTATTATAGCATCGCTTTTTGTCTATTACGATACGCAAACGAGTATCGTAATAGCCTCAGTACGAACGCAATACGCAAAGTAGATAAAAAGTGTTAAACAGAGATGGGCCTTTGTTGTAAAGAGTTACTACCTTATTACTACAGAATCATCACCAAACCAAACTTATTATTTTTTAAATCTACTGTAAATATGTAGTAATTAGTACCTACTTGTTTTATAATTACGCATGACGGCATGACACAAATAGAGAGTTTGAGCACCTTGTACGTTATACGCTAACGCTATTTAGAGGCAACTGCGCAGACGCAGAAAATACCGTAACGCTAAATATTTATCGGAGCACGTTATTTCACTACGAATAGCGTAGAGGTTTACCGTAAACGCTATTTGATTTGTGAGGTTACGTTACTTTGTTTACTAAGGCAGAAATTTGCTTGAACTTGAACCTTACCAAGTAAATTGAATAATGGCAAATAAAAACAGACTTTTCTCCTAACGCTGCAATATTAAATAAATCTTCCATCCTTAAAAGTATACTCTGAAACCAATTGAAAGGATGCCTAATTTCTTGTAATAGTTATGTTATTTAGGTAATTACTGCTCCTTGCATTTACTTACCAATAATTAACAATTTGAGGAAGTATACTACAACCTTTCAATATTTGCTAGATTGTGAGGTTATGTATGTTCAAATACCGTTTGTTGTTGTGCTCAAACTCTTTAAAATGATACCCTCCCGTAAAAGTTTATCGTCACTAGTCACGTGACTTTATCGTTAACGGGAAGTTTAACGTCAAAGTGCTCAAACTCCCTAATGTCTGCATTAAAGCACTTCTATAATACGAGCATGCTTGTCAGCCATTTTATTGAATCACATCACAAAAGCGGCAAATTCAAAAAAATTAGGTACTTTTCAGAAAATTAAAATACGTTAATGTTTATGCATTTGATGCAAAGCATAAAAGGCAAAAAGACACATGAAAACGAAGACAGCTGGCAACTCAAACACGAGGTTAGGAGCTAGAACAGCGAGAATAGATAATACAACCCACAGCGAATAAAATGTTTGACATTGTACAGTTATGTTTTGGTTGCATCATGGCCACCAACATGTAAACGCTAAAGTACTGTGATGCAGGATTTTATGCAACTTGTGAGACATGCGTCTGCTTGTATTATCTTATAATATAATTTTCCTTAATGTGTGTCTGTGTGTCTGTGGCACAAAATAAAATCTCACGTTCCGGCTTCACAGATGTTTATATTTGTTTAGGTTTTGTTTTTTTTATCTTAGCGCTCGCTCGGAGCTTGACCTTTCGCTTATCCTATTTCACGTGCGCGTAGGGCGCAATTTGCTTGTAAACTATAAAGGGCTCTAGTCTGCATAGACTATACTATTTTATTTTTTGAAAATCTGTTAAATCTATAATATAACTAGCTTTTACCCGCGACTTCGTTCGCGCGAGGTTCGTTATTTGTGTATTAACTAATGACTAATTATTTTCTGTCATCCCATCCCATCCCATCCCATCCTATCCCCGTCCCCGTCCCTTTCTCCGTCCCCGTCTCCGTACCGTCCCATTCCGTCCCGTCCCGTCCCGTCCCGTCTCGTCCTGTCCCGTCCTCTCCCCTTCCATCCCATTCCTTCCCTTCCCTTTCCGTCCCGTCCCGTCTCGTTCCTTTTCGTCCCGTCCCTTCCTTTTCCGTCCAGTCCCTTCTTGTTCAGTCCCGTCCCGTCCAGTCCCGTCCCTTTCCGTCCCGTCCCGTCCCTTCCCCTTCCATCCCATTCCTTCCCTTTCCTTTCCGTATCATCCCGTTCCGCCCCGCCCCGCCCCGTCTCGACCCTTCCCGTCCCGTCCCGTCCCGCCCTTTTCCCTCCCGTCCAGTCCCGTCCCTTCCCGTCCCGTCCCGCCCCTCCTCTTCCATCCCATCCCCTCCCCTTCCATCCCATCCTTTTCCTTCCCATTTCCGTCCCGTCCGTCCCGCCCCGTCCCGCCCCGCCCCGTCCCGCTTTGCCCCGTCCCGTCCCGTTCCGTCCCTTCCCTTCCCGTTCCGTCCCTTCCCTTCCCGTCCAGTCCCGTCCCGCTCAGTCCCGTCCCGTTCCGTCCAGTCTAGTCCCGTCCCGTCCCGTTTCTTCTTTTATGTCATGTTCACCGTCTTGGACTTAAAAATAAATGCCATTTTCGCAATCAACGTCCCAATAAACCTCAATAACGACACCCATATCGATTTTTAGGCTTACTTACCCCATTTCACCCCCTAAGGGGTTGATTTTCGGAAAATCAAGAAATACGTGTTTGCTTATTTGTTTTTAGGAGTACTCCTACGAAGTTTCAAGTCGAAATGTCTATTTAATATTATTTTTTCATACAAAATTGGAACCCCCATTTTACCCCTTTAGGGGTTGAATTTCGAAATATCCTTTCTTATTCCTTGTATACATCATAAAGGGAACCTCTGTGCAAAATTTCAGCTTTCTAGGTCCAAGGGTTTGGGCTGGGCGTTGATGAGTCAGTGAGTCAGTCAGGACTTTTAGAAATATATATAAGATTTTCCTTAACGTGTGTCTGTGTGACTGTGGCACAAAATAAAATCTCACGTTCCGGCTTCACAGATGTTTATATTTGTTTAAGTTTTGTTTTTCTTACCTTAGCGTTCGGCTCGAAGCTTGACCTTTCGCGTATTCTATTTCACGTGCGCGTAGCGCGCAATTTGCTTGTAAACTATAAAGGGCTCTAGTCTGCATAGACTATACTATTGTACTTTTTGAAAATCTGTTAAAAATGAGTAAACTAGAAAACAATAGAATGCCATAGATTTTATTCGAAAAAGCAATTTCAACAAGACCTAACCAAACTAACATACGAAAATAAAAGTGTTGAAGAACTGTTTTTTAATATATTTTTCGTTGTGACGTTACTAACAGAGCTGAACTTTTCATGGAGCGTTCGTATATGAATATTAATATTTTGTTTATGCGGAAAACCCAAAGAATATAATGAATAGTATTAGACCACAAAAAATTGACCTCGGTAGGCGTGCGGCGATAGTCGTTGCAGCCAAGGTCACAGTGAAAATAATGGAAAAAAGGTTTCTTAAAAATGTTTTTAAAAAGAATTTCTAAATACAAAATGTGGCCTATTTGTAGCACTGTAAAAAGTTTTAATTTTTTTTAATATATACGTGTACGTCATAACTAAAGCTGATATTATATGCAAATGCATATTTTGTATAATTCATATGCTGGCGAAACGTTATGCATATGTATACTAATTATGTGAAAACAAATCGTTTAAGCCAAGTTTCATTTTGCATATTTTGCATATTTATACGATTTTGAGCATACTTTCTGGATTTTTGCATATTTGGTTATATTTAGCAATAATTTGTAATGTATGAACTTTTTGAGATTTTTTTGTAAAATTTACTATTTCATTAAATTATTAATAAAATTTATATGTGCAACTGAGATATACCTGGTGACAATGAGACTAGGGCCATGCTTATATCTTCTTTATTTATGAATCGATTTGAATAAAATTTTATAGCAAGATGCTAGACATAATTTCTGATTGGCCGATAGATATATAGTCAAAATGGCTGACTTTCTGTTTTACCGGAAATGATACCAACTTTGATTTTTTAAATGGAATACTCTGTATATTTTATGTTTTTCTGATTCTATGAGTTCAACTTTTTTTAACAAAAAAATTATTTTTTCAATTTTTATTTTTAACCATAGAAGGCCTTGACTTGGAATTTTTTTTTTCTAATTGACTCTAGCAACTCTTAATAATAGCTATTTTATCAATAAGGTCAATAACAAACCTTTAATAAAAGAATATAATTTGCTAACCTCGTTTTTTAAGAAAAATTCACTTTCTTTAAATGGCACCTACTAAGGGCCATCTTGCCATTAGATAGAAAATGTAATTACCAATCTAACGATATGCATCATGCACTACTTTATCTTTTTCTGAAACTGAAAATTAATAAAAAAATCAATTTTTTGTTTAAAAAAATTGAAATTTGACAAGACTATTATATGTAATTTGAGTCGTAGATGCAGAAAAATATAAAATATACAGGGTGTTTTATTTAAAAAAACAAAGTTAGTATCATTTCCTGTAAAACCGGATGTCAACCATTTTGACTATATCTATGAGCCAATCAGAAATTATGTTTAGTATCTGGGTATAAAATTGTATCCAAATCGATTCATAAATAAAGAAGATATAAGCATGGCCCTAGTCTCATTGTCACCCGGTATACTTTTACTTCCTGCAGCTGGAATGCAGTGCGCGTATCGAAATAAGCAGAGGAAATGGGTAGTCTATGTTAAAATCTTTGACTATATAAACATAGACTGCCAGCAACCCCACTTTTCCTGTAGAAACAATGTACGTATAAGGTATAAGGAATCAACCAACATAGAATCCATTTCACGAGTGTTGGGTGAATAATAGTCTGGCGGCGTTAGGGCGAATCTCATTTTTATGTTGCTTACAACGTAAAGTTTTGCGTTGGTAGTCAAACGTTAAAATGAACGACGTCTTTGAATAAAAATTAGAAAAATAAATATTCTTATACAAAATAATTAAAATATTTACATTATTTAGAAAACTCCTAGTTATTTTTTAAAAAAATTACAGCATATTATGTGCATATATTATAACTTTGGGTGCATATACTTAACAAAATGTATGTATATATATGCGCATATTTTCGTACATTTGAGTGCATATAATTATCAGCTTTAGTCATAACCGCGAAGAAGACTTCAACAATTCAGTAGAACAGGCAACCTATTATACATAGGTGTATGCATAAACGTTGAAATGTTAATCTAACTGACCTAACTTTAATATGAATATTTTTATGCAACTCTAGTTTGTTTATTTGACAATTTATTGTTTATCAATATATAGTGTGTTCAGTAAACATAAAAATACAAAGTGGCCTTTGATTTTCAAAATTTTATGAGTGTACTTCCAAAAATCATCTTTTTCTAGGAATGTACTTACAAAAAGTTACTAAAATAAATAGGCTAAGGGTGTGAGATTGACATCCCATCTGTCATAAATGTTGTAATTAACAACTTTTAAAAATATTATGTAAATACTGTGTTGGATGATATTGAAGTAGCGTTTATTATAGGTAATTTTATTACATTTTATAATAGTTTAGGTGAGAATTTCTACAAAAATATCTGCTTTGACACTGACAATGAGAAATACTAATTGTCATTTTTAAATTCAAATCTGCCTGTATACAGGTGTGGAAACCTTCGCATAACAAAATGCAGAATCCCTAATACAAAAATTATATGCACATGCCAACTTCAAAAAAATTTAAATGTTTTTGTGTTTACTGAATGCCCTATACAGTAGGTATTTCACTTTATACAGGCTTCTCCTGGTGCAAAACAATAAATCTAAATAAAACCTGCTGCTCAAGTAAACCATGAGCCATTATAGTTTACTTTAAAGGAAGTAAATAACTGAACTCAGGGCTACGTTGCTGTAAAAAGAAACCAGAGAAACATTCATTAAATTGCGACATATTATGGTTTAAAAATAATACGTGTAACGTAGTTGTTGTATAATTAATAAAGTTACACAAAAAGGAAATTTTCTTCGTAAGTGCAAGTTCTGTGGAAGAAAACATGCTTTTGAAAAAGATGCATGTCCAGCAAGGAACGCAATATGTACGTTCTGCAAACTAAAGGGTCATTATGAAAAATGTTGTTTTAAGAAACTAAATCAGAAGAAAAAGAAAAAAGGAAAAATTAAGGAAATAAAAGAGGATTCTACAACGACAGAAAGTGATTCTGAAGAAACTCGAGAAATAGCAAAGGTTACAGATAATACGCTGAAGGGAGGATCGGTTACAACAAAACTGGATCTACAATTCGATGGATCGTGGAAGAAAGTTGAATGTGAACTAGACACAGGTGCTTCGGTATGTCTAATAGGGCATACATATTTACAGAAAATGTGTAATGAGAAGAGTCCGCAACTAACACAATCTAAATATAGATTAAAAGGATTCGGAGGAGCACTCATACCGGTAAACGGAGAAATTCGTATTCCATGTATTCATAAAAATAAGAAATACAAGATACTGTTTCAAGTAGTTGACGTAGAACATGGACCACTTCTTTCGGCAAATGCTTGCACATCCTTGGGATTGATTAAATATTGTAAAAAGGTATCAATTAATCCTAACTCACAAGGTGGTTATGAACAAGCACAACAGATTGTAACTGAATATAAGGATATTTTTCAAGGACAAGGGTTACTAGCAGGGGAGGTAGAATTGGAAATCGACAATAAAGTTAAACCTATCATACAACCTGCTAGAAGAATTCCAATTAACTTAAGAGACAAATTAAAAAAAGAACTTAATAGTTTAGTTGAAAAACAGATAATTATTAAGGAGGAGCAACACACAGAATGGGTTAGTAATATTTTGCTAGTACAAAAAAAGAATTCTTTTAGAATTTGTCTTGACCCAATTCCGCTTAACACAGCTTTAAAGAGACCACATTTTCAATTTAACACAATTGACGAAATACTACCAGAACTTGGTAAAGCAAAGGTCTTCACAACAGTGGATACAAAAAAAGGGTTTTGGCATTTGAAATTAACAAAAGAAAGTAGCAAATTAACTACATTCTGGACACCATACGGTAGATATAGATGGTTGAGATTGCCTTTTGGTGTAAGTCCAGCTCCAGAACTTTTCGCTATGAAAATGTACCAACTCTTACAAGATTTACATGGTATAGAGGTTATGGCAGATGATATTTTGGTTTATGGATGTGAAGATACAATTGATGAAGCATTAGTAGATCACAATAAAAATATAAGAGCATTATTCCAACGTTTGAGAGAAAATAATGTGAAACTAAATAAACTCAAAATAAATTTGTGTCAGAAAGAGGTAAAGTTTTATGGACATATACTGACAAATACAGGTCTTAAGCCAGATATGACAAAAATTACAGCAATTAAGAACATGCCAGTTCCAACTAACAAGCAAAGCCTACACAGATTCTTAGGCATGGTGACCTACTTAAGCCGATATATAAAAAATCTTAGTAGTCAAACAACTTGTTTACGAAGATTACTACGAAATGATTCAATCTGGAAATGGGAACAACCAGAACAGGAAGAATTCACCAAACTAAAAGACGGTATTTGTGACACAACTTTAGCGTACTACAAGTCAAGCGAACCAGTTACGCTGGAATGTGATGCAAGTTCAGAAGGACTAGGTGCTGTTATTTACCAAGAAAAAGGAATTATAGCATACGCCTCTAGAGTACTTACCAGACCTGAACGAAACTACGCAATGATAGAGAAGGAATTGTTAGGAATTCTATTCGCATGTACCAGATTCAATGAGTATATAGTTGGAAATCCAAGTGTGATTATCAAAACAGATCACAAACCACTACTTTCAATTTTCAGTAAGCCATTACTGAAAGCGCCCAAAAGACTACAAGCCATGATGATGCGATTACAAAAATACAGCTTCAAACTACAATATGTTCCAGGAAAAGAAAACATAGTTGCAGATACACTTTCTCGAGCAACTGCGGAAGAAGAGGGTGAGGGTAAAGAAAAAAATATTTTTAAAGGTATTGCTACAATCAATACAATAAAAGAACTTAGGATTACTGATGAACGTTTGGACTCTATTAGAACGGAAACCCAAAAGGACCAATCGTTACAAACATTAATTCATATGATTACTTATGGATGGCCAACCCACATTAAGGATGTACCCGATGATATTAAAATTTATAACAAGTATAAACATGAACTTTCATTACAGGATGGCTTTATTACAAAATCGGACAAAATCTTAATACCTTTTGTATTGAGGAAAACGCTCATAGATAAACTTCACGTTAGCCATAACGGAATTGAAAATACCGTTAAGTTAGCAAAACAGAATGTTTTCTGGTCCGGAATGTCTACTAAAATTACGGAAAAAATTCGAAATTGCCAAGTATGTCTAAAACATGCCACCAATCAACAAAAATTACCGATGATGTCAAGTCCTATTCCTAATTATCCATGGCAAATACTCTCAATGGATATATGTTTTGTACAATACGAAGGAAAACAACGTAAGGTGCTCGTATTGGTTGATCACTACTCAGATTATTTTGAGATTACTTTTCTAAAAAATCTAACTCCGAATGCAGTTATACACAGCCTGAAAGAGTCTTTCAGCAGATACGGAGTACCGGAACTTTTAATCTCAGACCAAGGTACACATTTTGTTAATCAACAAATGGAAGAATTTTCAAAAAGATTCAATTTTAAACATGTAACATCATCACCCTATCATCAACAGACCAATGGGAAGGCGGAATCAACAGTTAAAGTAGCGAAGAATCTCATCAAGAAAAGTGACGAAACAAAAGAAGACTTATGGTGGATGCTTTTACATTGGCGAAATACACCAAACAAAATTGGAACCAGTCCAGTACAACGATTGATGAGCAGACAGACCAGACATGGTATACCTTCACTAAATCTAATACCAAAACCAATAGAAGGAGTTCCAGAAATAATTAAAAGGAACCATCAACAAGGTAAATATTATTATGATAAAAATACAAAGAACTTACCAGATCTCCATGTAGGGGAGAAAGTACAAATACAACTAAAACCCAACATATCTAAAACATGGACTCCCGGAACAGTAGATAGACAATTATCAGACAGGTCATATATTGTTAACACAAATGGAAAGCTTTATCAGAGAAATCGAGTTAACTTGAAACCATATAAGGAGGAAAGAAATGAAGAACATATAGAGCCGTCAGAGAACATAACTACTGAAAAAGAAAAAGTTAATGGTCGTGCCGATCCAAATGGGAAAATCTTCAGTGAAACAACCAAGAATGGTATATCCTGTGATCGTGAATTTGGGACCAGACAAAGTGAACGCGAATTTCAAGTAAGTGATCGTGAATTCGGGACCAGACAAAGTGAACGCGAATTCCAAACAAGTGATCGCCGATTTCAAACAAGTGATTGTGAATTCGGGACCAATCAAAGTGATCGCGAAGTAGTAACAGAAACTGTCTATAGTCGTGATGATAAAGACGTACAGAGTCCTATAGCCACACCGCAGACCAAGACGACAAGACAACGGAAAATACCTTCAAAATACAAGGACTATTATCTTTATCATTAATCCTTATTTGTCTTTATCATTAATCCTTATTTGTATTTTGTTTATAAAAAAAGGGAACGTGTTGTATAATTAATAAGTAGTTAAGATATACCACTGTAGATCAGATGACACAGTCGTCGTAATGTAGTAATGGACTCGTAAGGTCAGTCTAGTATTTGTACTCTTTTATATGAATATTTTGTGCATTAATAAATAACAGTTACAAAATAAAACAGTAGTATCTAGGCCAGGGAACTATTAAGAACAAATATATATTTCAAAATAGCCGGCAGTACGGCTGAGTGGTGTAGTATGCAAACCAGCCAATACTCATAGCTATTTTAGTAGAAATATAATTTTCCATCAAAATAGCCAGACATTTGGATAATTTGCATACTATTCCAGCTAGCCTATAAACTAGCCAAGTAAACACTTTAACCGTAACATATATATTGATACAGAGAAGATACATTTAGTAAACGTCAATGCCAACATCAAATAGCATTGAGGAACTCTAATTTTGGCAACCTAGGCTAGTAGGCAACCGCATTCGTCAAAAATAGAAACTAGGAAATTACGTATTTTGAAAAATGTTATAGCATTATTATAGTGGTTCGATCAGGGGCGGAAACCTAAGGCGGCAAATATTTGGAGCTGCAAATAACATAATACAAAAAAAAAGTAAAAATGCCTAAATAGTATACATAAATTTTAAAAATGCAAACTATTTTAATTTCACCCTGTAAACTTTTTCTTAAATGCATTTTGTTAGTGCCACAACAATTTTGTTATTTTGATTACATCTATATTAAACTTTATTGTATTCAAGAAAATAATAATGTATTAATTTGTTAGCACTTGTGATATTCACATAATCATACGTATTTTGCAAATTCAATAAGACAGAAAAGGTGGCAAAAATTTTCAGCTTGGGCGGCAAATAGCTAAATCTGTCTGTGGCTACGATTGTGACGACGCCATATATCGCGTACTGCCCAAATATTAGTATACCTGTATAACACTTTACTAAAGTATTATACAGGTACATACCCTAATTTCAGTACAAGTACTGCAGACAGCAAATTCACTGAATCATTTGTCGTTAAAGCCGGCTCTGAAAACCCACTGTCGCCAACCCTACCAGCTACCAATATCCTACTAATTCCCTAGATAAAACCGAGCTGTCATCTGTCATTTTGCCAGTACCTTTACGGTTGTGCTACACGTGCTAGCAATATATTCAATTCAATAACTTCGAAATGGACAAGCCAGTAGTACTTGCAAGAGTCATCAAAGTCTTGGGCCGCACAGGATCCCAGGGGCAATGTACTCAAGTCAAGGTGGAATTCATCGGAGAGCAGAACCGGCAGATCATCCGCAACGTGAAGGGGCCCGTCCGAGAAGGCGATATCCTTACCTTGTTGGAATCTGAACGTGAAGCCAGAAGATTACGATAAGATGTAAAGCTAGAGCATAAGTTAATTTTTTTTGTATGTAAAGAGGGTACAATGTGTTAACGATAATAAAATTGTTCCTTTACATTTGTTTCATTGTTTTAATGTGGTTTGTCGTAGCCGAAGTTTCAGTGCTTAGGAGTTAACAAACATCTCAAAGTACCGACGTTTTCTTAAAGTTAATATGCTTGATTTAGAGTTGCTGCTTGTTGGTCGTATGAGTACCGTCTAATTTATTTTAGTGAAAATTAAAAAGAAGCAAAAGGCATAATATTGCTATGTATGGTTATGGACAAAAAGATCGACTACATCTATTTTTTCTCGATGTAATCAACTTTTTTGCTGTTTGTGAATGTCGAAAATTAGTTAATTTCAAAACGGCCGTTTTTAAACAATAAGTGTTAAAATATTTACACTGAATCAGTTTAGATGTACTCGATTTTATTGGCAACAACTGCATGTTAACATCTCTACGTTCTATCATTACCGTAGTGTTTTAACTTGGGAACCTTTTCAAGTCTTGGCGTTTGTCCTGAACGTAAGGTAACGTAACTCCAAGGACCAAGGTATATAATAATTAAATAGCAGAAAGGTAAGGTTTTCTAAGACATACTGCATAGGTTCCAGATTTCTGCGTTGCTATATGAAAATGTAATATCTACAGTAGCGACCAAAAGTTTGAGACACCTTAATAGGTAGTATAATCTTAAAAAAACAAATTTCAAATTAAATAGCACTTTTATTATAGAAGATGAATAAAAACTTAGAACTCAAAGTAATTTATTGTAATATTCATTGATAAAATACTGAAGTCTACTTAAATTTTGCCCACATTGAAGTAACCACCTTTAATATCAATTATCGCTGCATGCACTCTTGGCATTGAGAGTGAAGTAGCTGTTTTTAATGTTTCTATCCAATTCTTCTCAAAGTAGCCCTATAAGATTACAAGAATTTTTAATATATTTGTTTCTAATTGTTTTAAATACTTCATACAGAGGCTGCTTTTATGTTCTAAATTTAGATTGTTATCTTGCATGAAAATATATATTGCCTGTGGAATTAAGGAAAGAAGGCCAAACGTTCTTCATTAATTGCTTGTAAGCTTCTTTATTCATTATTTTCTTCACCCTATGCAGCATGCTTCCAAAACATCACCAGATCATGACACGCCTTCTCCCTTGCTTTAGTCAGTACTCAACATTCTTCATTCAATCGTTCACCATGTCAATGACGCACGTACACTCAACACTGTGGGGAGGTTATGCAGATGTTACAGCTATTTTAAAAAATGGAAATTCACTTGTTTGTTACATTCCATGCTGTTCATATAAGAGGTGCTTTACAATAGTCTGGACACAGCGTAAAACAAGGACTCGGAGCTGCCCGAAACAGTATTACATCTTTCGGTTTGTGGTGCACTCTTTGGGAGTGTAGATGTTATCGTTATTAGTGTCTTGGAAGAAAACCGGATCAGATCGATTGCCAAAATTCTTTGGATATTTCACTTTCGATGTAGTATTCCAAGTAGAACATTTGCTCTAACATGTTATGATTCAATGAAAGGTAAATCTCGTCATCCATTACGAGGATCTTTTTGACTTCGGATCCAATGAGCTTCTTGTAATTTTTCTGCACTTCGACGTTGAAGACCTATCCTGATCTTCAGAGTACTTGGGGCTTGGTTTCGTAGTGAAAGCTTTAAGGCCACAAACTTTAGTTTTTGACTCTGGAAAATTCAATTGCACAGTTGCAGTCCTAGCCAAAGTGTCCGGGCTCTTTTCACACACTTTTCAAATGTTTTTCAGCAGTCTCTCAGATTAGCTCCAACTAGATTGCAGTTTCAACTCAACTGTTTTCTCGCGACTAGTGAAAATCTGATACAGGGTGCTTCTATCACTTTCCTTACCTTCAAACTTTGTAAAAGCTTCATACCTACTTGACTATTCCTGTAATTTTTCTAAAAGTGCACAAACTCTCCTAACACTGAGAACTACCTAATAATTAAAACACAGATGAGGAGTAGGTAGTAGGTACTTTGAACTGTATGAATTACGATAGTCACAAGTTGAAGCACGTTTAGCATGTTTTATTTCAGAAATTTTTATAAACACGTGCGTGCACAATTTTTTGCTTTTCCATACACTTGTTGGACACTCCTTACCCGTACTTTGATAGGTGCCCATGCGGTGAGTATGAGTGCATTTATACTATACAGGGTGTCCCACGACGTGACGGCCATAGCTTAAGGGTGTGTTGCAAAAGTCAAAAATTTCTGATGAACATATACTCGATACTAAATCATAATGGAGCTACAGTAATTTTAAGTTAAAAAAACGAAGGTGAAAAGCAAAGAGTTAATTTTTTGTTTAGTTGCATTTTAGCGTTTGTCGAACGTATTATTGGGTAAGTACTGCAGTTTCAGAAATGATTGACGCAGAATATATGTGCCCAGAAAATATTGTAGCAGAATGTTGCATTATCAGAATTGTATTGGAACAGAAAATATTGCGTCAGAAAATACAGAACTAGAAAGTGCATTTTCAGAAAATAATTTTGATAGAGTATACACTGCCATCTATTCATTAATAGATATATTATACATTTTTAAAATAATTACTTTATAGAGAGTTACAAAGAGAAAAATGTTTTTCTTACTGTGGTACATGGGGGTACCTACATTATCAGATTAGAATAGAATGTTTATGTTTTGATTGTTTGGCACAAAGTTGTGAAATTTTAAGGTTAGATAGTTAGAACCAATTCGGTCAATGTTGCTGTTATGTAAAACCTATGAACGGCATCTTTGTTCCATCAACAAACGGTGGAGTGACCCAGACTAATAAATGCATAATGGCACATAATGTAGGGCGTTGGCAACTGCTTAAGAAAATGTGAACAAAATGCAATGCTCACAAGTAGTAAATTTGGTTAAGAGGTTCTGGACATAAAATTAAAACCGGTGCTTGAAATGCAAGTTTTTTTTTTATTGTAAAAGCACTACAAATTAAAATTAAATGAATATAATCCATATGGAGTACATCTTTTATTAATACCTATCCAGCAGCCATGTATTTTTGGGTGGTTGATGGAACTTGAAGCTTCATAATATCTAGGTAAGTAACTAATCAATTCCAACAAAATGAAATTTAACTTAAAAATATATTTAATATTAGGATTTACAGGTAGGCACGTATTGGCTGTGTTTCAATTATATGTTGACATGCTGGACAGCGGTGCCTTAGATTTAAAATTGGATCGAATAAATAACGTGCACAATATCCACAAACGAAGTGACCACATAGCAGCATATACCATCGATTTCTTACTGTGCAGCAGATGCATTGTTCTTGTATTAGCAGATTATCAGCTGGAACTGGAATGAAAAGAAAAACTTTTCGTGAACAATCAGTTAAGCACGTCAAGGGTATTAGGTGATTATTACATAATAAAGTAGGTAGTATTTATATTAAATACAATGGTAGTACTTATTCAGGAAGATCTTACTATAACTTCTTATCCGATAGTATAAGCCAATCATGCAAAATATTGTTAATTGTTACCGTCAGCAGGTGGAGTAATAGATTGGTTTATACAGGGTGAGTTTTGTCATTTATGCATAGGGATCTCGGAAACTATAAGTTCATTTGTTTCAAAATATTCATGGCTTGCTAGATCTTTGGTATAACCGAAAACTATCAAAATCTTGTAGTCGATCTACAGGTCTTATTATTGAAGTTAGAGGAAAACTTTAAATTAGAAAGTTGTAGATATTCTTAAACTTAATAAAAGGCAGGTCCAATTTTCGTTTCTGTTTTTCATAGCTGAGTTATGACGTAAAGTTGAATTTTTTTAAATGGTAATCACAGTTGGCCACCATATTTTTAAAGAGAGCACCGTAGCATATCAAGTTTTTCACTGTTATTGTAATTCATAATGTAATAATATTAGAAAATTAACGAGAAAAGAAGTACAAAACATCAAATTAATGACAGTAGTACACAATTGTTTTGCTATTCTTTTCACGGATTCCTATTATTCTTTGTTAATAAGTAAATAATGTTAAAACGTGTAGTATAACTTTTTTATTTCCAAAAATAAATTTAACATTATACGAGTATCAGTGAAAAGAGGAGAAATCATGGCCAACTACGATTACCATTTAAAAAAAAATGCAACTTTATGTAATAACTTCAGCTATTAAAAACAGAAAAGACAATTGGACAAGTGTGTTTTATTAAGCTTAACAATACCTACATCTCTCTGATTTACACTTTTCTTCTAAGCTCAATAATAAGAGCTGTTGATCGACGACAAGAACTTGACAATTTTCTGCATATTGCAAATATCTCGTAAGCCATGAATATTTTGAAACAAGTGAACACGCCATTTAATTGGCATTCAAAATCCACACAACTTACCCCATTTTACCGATTTTCTATCTCTTATAGTTTCCGAAATCCCCATGCATACAATGAAAAAAAAACTCACCGTGTATAATTTAATAATTTTAATTATAATAGTTAATGCTTTTACATACGTTCATCGTATCCATCAGGAAGCCAAGGATTTTCGTCATGGATAACAATCTCTGGTGGATCTATGTATGAAAATGATAATAGAAAAATTAATTTATGTCATTGTTAATAGCTACACCTATCCAATCCTGTTCCCAGTTATCTTCAGGAAGGTGAAAATCATCAGGACGTTCTATGTTGCCAATCTCTATTTCCAAATCTGGTTCAGCAGGCACAGGATGAATATTATTTTCATGATGAATTTCCATTGGAGGCTCATTTACATCAATAATTTCAACAGGATGTTCTACATTTTGAATAGCAGGTTGATCTATATTGTCTGAAAAGGGGTATTATTTAGTCTGTGTGATACACCTTAAACGGTTTAATGCCTGTCTTAACATCTATTACTATTCTGGTTATATTATAATTGAAAAGTTTATACAACATAATCTAATGAGACAAAGTATAAACCTGAAATATCTTACTTGGAATAGCTTGAATAATAATTTCGTTCTCGTCATCAGAAATATTTTCATCTTGCATATTTACTGCCCATGCCCTTGCAGCTAAATAGATAAAATAAATATCAACAACTTTAACACAACATCGTTTCATTGTTATTTAAAAAGAGCTGGTTGCATACTGATACAAAGTTTAATTGAAAAATTGCAATGAAAAGAAACAAATAGAACGGCAAGCATTAAAATTAAATTCAATCAGCCGCAGATAAATGTGAAGGTGAGGATTATCAAAGTAGCTAGAAAATAATCAAAAATTTTAGTGAAGTTGAGTTTAGTAATACTGCTTTAGTATTTCTTAAGGATATTAAGTATCCTTGAGTATTTCTTACCTTCATCATAGCCTTCGGTAAAATGACCTGTCCTCTCTAAGAATCTAAGTAAAGTAATAGTACCAGAAATAAAATCAGTTTGAGCGTTTCTTATGTTCCTATCTTGTGTTGCATAACTCACAGGTGGAAACCTAGATACTCGTTCACCACGCTTTAATTTAATCACATTTAAAAGCATATTTGTATTAATTTTTAGAAGTTTAGCTGAAACAATTTGAAATTTATCTCAAACAAAATTCTTGATAAAATTATTTTACCAACAAAAGTCCATACATTAGGGTGTGCTTCACCGATGAAACTTTTCAAAGTTCTATGAAATCGTTCCACATTGTTATTAGTTCTTCGGGGTGTTCCATAAACCGATAATCGTTGCATTGGAATTCTATTTATCCAAAACCTATAATAAAATAATTTCTGGGGAACATTAAATTTAACCGATGTCTATGATAGCATACAGGCCTTCTTATATAAGCAAAAAGCAGATCCAAATCAACACCATTTTCATTACACCACTGTTGCACTAGATTCAACCCTTCGATAATGTTTTCAGCAGGCAACAGTGGTAAAGAGAGCAACATCTTAAAGCCTTTTTTTGTATTCAAATCCATTGTAGTTGCTGCCAAATAGCCCATAGTTCGCATTTTTCTCCATACAGCCTGCAAATAAGTTAGACCATTTTAATTAGATACAGAAATTAAATTGAAATATAAAGATACATTAGAACAAAGAACATTATTTATTGCTATGAACTAAAATACTTATATTGTTTACCTGAATATAATGAAACCAACAACCCATTACTTGAGAGTTGGGGTATAGTTTGTAGTGCCTGTTCAAAATCAGTAATAATAAATGTGGGATAAACTGTGGGTAGCAACTGTTGCTTAATATACTGCAGGAGAGCAACGTATGCTGTTTTAGATCGTCTGCTCATAAGAGCATAAACTACTGGTATATTCTAAAATATTATAAAATATAAAATTCTCATACATATTTCATTGTTTTGAGTATACATACATGATTTTCAACTGTGACGTGTACAGTTAATAATTGGTGGCAACTGGGTGCTGCAGGTACCACTTTAAAAGTACCATCAATTGAAAGTTCATCAGCACCCTGGCATGCTAAATCTGCTATTGATTGGCTGCAGAATACTACTGTAGTTCCATCTGCATTGATTGTTCTTCTGTAAAAATCTTCATTTACGTATCCTTCAATATTATACTTGCATTGATAGCGAAACCGATGCGTTATCAACATTTCCCCTAATTCTACTAATGAAGTGGGCACTCTTGGATTATGTCGTCTTCGTGCTGCATTCATTGTAGAATTGGCTGTAAGCCAACCATATTCTAAAGCTGCATTTTGGAACTCGGGGCTGCAAATCAATTTTATTAAAAGTTGTTTTAGCTGTATATCTGGTATTGTAGTAGGTAGTACATACTTAGCAGCCTCTTCAGAATATATGTTGTGTAAAGATGTGGTTTCGTTTATTGCCCTATCACAAAGTTTTTTTCTAAATTTTTCAATTTGCCGTCGGAGAAGATTACTGGGCACTGGTAAATGGTTATGTTCTTTAATAATTGTAATATTATTTTCTTCAACTTTAAGGCTACCTTTACACCCCCCATGTTTTCTGAGAGCACATCTAAAATACCTAATAACTTTTATTGTAGATCAATTTGCATGCATTGTTCTTTAGATTAAACAATGTTATGTTATCAAGCATTTTGTCTTAAGTAACAATACAAATAAAAAGTAAATAAAACACTCTTTTTGTTATACAGGACGTTTTAAAACGATGTAGCCAACATAGAAAAGCATGAACTAGGTACAAAAATAGACCGATTTAACCCAACTTACAACCATATATCAAATCGCAACCTTGCGAAGTTACAGCGCTTCAAGGAGTAGCAATTGTAGCTGCATTTTATTAATAGTTTTGGAACGGTTTGACATAGGGATTTGGAATTTTGTAGAGAGTTATGCCTAACTAGTAATCATTTTAGTTAGAGTCGATACAGGGAAATACAAAACAGTTAGGGCCCCTTGCCCTTTTTTTGAACAAGAACAATTTTTTTATCCACAGGTTAATGGAAACTTTGAATCAGAAAATTGGTAGACTGTTTTGTTGTCTAACTTTACGGAAAAATGCAACAGTTTTCCATTTAAAACGAAAAAACTGGCTTAACTTTGAACTTGCAATTTAAGAAATGTAACAAACCTGATAATAAATTTTAAATACAATTTTAAAAAAATTAGGTAAATAAATCTATTAAATTGTGAAATGTGTTCGAGATTTTTTTTTCTAATGTACCCAAAATAATTTAATAATTCCTAAAGATTTAGTAAAAATAAGAATCATACCTTATTGAACCGCTCTTCTTGTTAGCACAGTATCGATAACCTTCGTGGTTCATTTAAAAAAAAAAAACTTATAATTTAGAAAATTAAACAGCACTATTGGTTAACAAACGTGAAACGTTAAATAAAATATTGGGAAAACAACTATTTTATATTAAAATAAATAAGTATATAAACTATTACATCCATACACTATTAATAATGTAATATACCTACAGGTAAGTATATAACTACCACCAGTGAAATCAAAGACTATAATGAACTGCAATTTTGCAGTGTGAAAAATAAGGAGAAGGAATTAGGGAGAGGAACCAATAGGATTGTGAATTTATTGTCCAGACATAATATATTTGCAGAAAGTATGTTTATAAATACTTAAAGGAAAGTGTAAGTTTTGATTAATGAGGATGTGTAGATAACATATAATATGTATGGGAATTTGATTAGTCGAGGTAAGTATACAAAAATTTTAGGCAGCCCAGACAAAAGTAGGATCATTTTACCTAGTTTCCAAGTAACCTTTAGAATGCTTTTAGGATGTGATGTCATGAGTGTCAGCATTAATAACATTATAGGTTCCTTTATTATACCACAAAAAAATGTACTAGTTGCATTCTGGCAGGCTGTGGCAATTAAGGACAGGATGTAGGTATTCTGATAAGGTTCTAAAAATGATGTTTATATAAACGAAAGGCATATCCCTACCTATAATACCAACTTCAATTAATATTGTAGAATATTTGGTTATAAATTGGAAAATAAGATTTGAGAAAAATTAACTTCTAACCTTGTTAATTTAATTTCAATTGAATATACTTATAGGCAGACCTAGACTAGCTATAATTTGCCGACCAACAAAGAAAGTGCCAATCCGCTAATTACAACAGTGCCATGGGGCTGAAACTTCGTATTTACAGTAACCGTGTAGTACTCCTTTCATACATGTATATCTCGCCTTCTCGCCCCTATGGCACCCGCCCCCCCCCCCCCCTTGACCAACTTTATACTTTGATTTTTCATTAAACTGTGCCAACCGGCCACTTACAATAGTGCCAGAGGGCTAAAACTTCACATTCTTGGTAGGGCCTCTATGTCCCTTCAAACCAAACACACACCACCCCTATGGCACCCCCCTTGACCTAGTTTATACTCGTGATTTTTCATTAAACTGTGCCAACCGGCCACATACAATAGTGCCAGAGGGCTTTTACATTCTTGGTAGGGTGTTGGGCCTCTCTGCCCCTCCAGACCAAACATATACCACGCCTATGGCACCCCCCTTGACCTACTTTATACTTGACATTTTTTGTTAAACTGCCAACCGGCCACTTACAATTATTGTGCCAGAGGGCTACAATTTTATATTTTGGCAAAGCATCTATGCCCTTCAAATCACACATATACCACCCTTATGGTTTATTTAAGTGACAAAAACAAAATGGCAACAGTCAAAATCTTGAAATTGTCATTATCTGGTTATTTATTAACGGAATTTAATTTCCAAGCATGATCCGGAACCAAGATGAAAAGGCACGACCAGAATTACCATCTCCAATTGCGCACGGCTGAAGGTACGAAAAATGGTCAGATGGCTCCTGTTCTTTGTACAATGCATTATCTCAAAAAGGGACATTTTGATCACAAAAATTCATAAGATATTTTTTTGTAGGGCTACAAGCTAGCTGTACAATAAATCATTGAAAAGTTACGAAGTTATACAGGGTGTCAAGACTCTCAACCAGAGTAGTTAACACCCCCTTTTTTACTTTCCCATACCATCGGTATATTTGCTTTGGCATACCATCTGTATAGGAAAGTTTTGATTTCGTGAAAATTTTGCAATTCGAGATTTAGCTTTGAAATTAAAGCCGCTATGATTTTTTGAAAATTTAACGTTGAACACCCAATTACTCAAAATCGAATGCATCAAGTGAAATGAATTTTATATTTTAATAAATAGTATATGAAGAGTAGAACAACGTGATATAATTTTTTTTAAATCATAAGGTTCCTTAATTACTAATTTTCAAAATTATGGAAATTTTCAAAAAGCTATTTTCAGTAACTGCACACCGAATTTTTTAAACTTCGTATACCTATATATCTCGAAAGGGGCTATCGATATATTTTTTGAAGAATGTCGTACCTATTCTGTGACGCCCCTACAAAGCTTTGAAGTTTGAAACTTCATACCGCGCTATTTATTATACTAAAAAAGCACGCCAAGAAGGCGCCTGAACTTTCCCATCTATACAACAGACTAAATTTTCCTCAAATTTTCGCTTTGACTGAGATAAATATGCGATTTGTTTATTTTCGCGGAAAAAGGTTTAAAATTAGTAATGAAGGGTCAGTTATAATTTTTCAATTATTTTATATCACGTCGTTCTACGTTTCCAAAAACATAACTGCATTAAGAATACAAATTTCATTTTTTACAAATGGGAGGGGGGGTGAGGAGCGCTGCTAATACATATATCAGTGAATGTAATTTTTTATTGCATATTCGTATTCTTCATTTTACACTGAGCAAAACACTGAAAACCCCAGTTTCTTATCGTTTTTTGTTTATTAATTAGAGTGGTATGAAGTTTCAAACTTCATCAGAGCTTCATAGAAGGCGTCACGGGGAAATTCGGACATTCTTTAAAAACCAAATCGTTAACTTTCTTCGAGGTCTATCTGTATATGAAGTTTAAACAAATGCCTGCGGACTGTTTTTGAGAAATAATTTTTCGAATTTTTTTTTAATTTTGAAAATTTGTAATTAAGTCCTTTTATGATTTGTCAAAAACTTTTTATGTCACGTCATTCTACCTTTCATATACTGTTTCAGAAACAAAATTCATTTAGATCGATTCATCTGGTCTTCAGTAATAGGGCGTTAAACTTCAAGAAATCACGGCGCCATTAGTTTTGTAGCTAGGGCGGTCGGACAAAAAACTAATTGATTCGTCTACCCCTATCCGCAATAAAAACTGCAAACTGTTAATGCTGCAAAAAGTGCTACTAAAAAAATATTTCTAACTTCCGGTTCCGGATGTATTTGAAAAGCCTATTTTTTCGATGAATTTGTGATCCACCCCCGCATTCCAAAACGCATTTTTTAAAAACCACTTTTTTGGGTTCCTAACAGAGACCCAAAACGGATATTTCCGTGAAAATCCCGATTCAAAATTTTCATAATTCCAAGACTATACCGATGGTATGGGAAAGTAAAAAAGATAGGTAGCTGGGGTTTTCATTGTTTTGCTTAGTGCTGAATGGAGAACACGTATTTACATTTGTTGATATATGTAAGAGCAGCATCCCCTCTCTATTTTGAAAAAAAAATGTTATACTAATTGCCATTACTTTGTTGCTTCAAAGAATCTTTTTCCGCGAAAATAAAAAATCGATAAAAGAATTCGCGATCATTCCATACTCAGCAGTGTAAATACTTTTAGTGCGCCGTCGCCACGTTATCTTGCACTGGAGACGCGGCAGAGTTTCTGATTTAAGTCTAAAATAATTGTTGCAGTATCTGCGTCACTTATTTCCTGTTAAATGTATTGGAAAGTAAATAACGATTTTTTATCACTTCCGTTTTTTCAGAAGTCACCCTAACTTTCTTATTTCAAATGGAACATTATGTATATTTTTGGAACCGGTATAATATTTTGAGTATGCTATGATGTTTCAATTGTTTTTTTGGCAATTCCAAAAATGTTATAAAAAACACATTTTTGTTTTTCTTCAAGGGTGCCATGACATGCATAAAATTGTTGTTCTGAAGTCAGTTGTTACTTTAAAAGTGATTTCTCAAATTTAAAGTCCTTCTTTGTGAAACTGTAGGACTGTAGGAGCTAAGAGGTTGTCCGTTGTTTTAGGTAATAGCAAAGAGCAGCTCTTTGGTAATAGTTTACTTTAGAAGTAAAACTGAATTAAATATTTAGTAAAAGCTCCCCTTTTGCAATATATCCAGTTTTATTGTACAGGACTTCGGGAAATGATAGAACACCTAAAAATAATATGAGTTTCTTATTTAAACTTATATCGAAAATCCATTCTTTTCCGAGATACAGGGTGTTGAAATTTCATTTTTATTTAGCGTTGTATATTGATTTTATCTTAACAGCGGGGGGAGGGGGGGGGGGGGTATTTGATGAAATTTGTTGAGTAAATATTACTCAAGATTAGACTTTTTCACAGTGAATCCTGTTTAAATATTACATTCCAGTGGCGTAGAAATCGGATGAGGTGCCCCCTTCTTCAAGAATATTTAGGACGCCACTGAGATTTTTGAAGTATAGGTGCATTTCTAACCTTGAATATGAAATTACAGGCAAACGGCTACTCATATCAAAATTTTGAAAGAATACTTTTTTTTTAAATTGAATGTAGTTTTCAAAAATATAATCAAAATTGTAAAACTCCCAGTGGCGTCTCAAATATTCTTGAAAAAGGGACACCTTATCCGATTTTTACGCCACTGGAATGTAATATTTAAATAGGATTCACTGTGGAAAATGTCTAGTCTTGAGTAATATTCACCCAAAAACTTTCCTCCGCCCTGTTCAGATAAAATCAATACAACGCTAAATAAAAACGAAATTTCAACACCCTGTATCTCGGACACGAATGGATTTTCGATAAAAGTTTAAATAGCAAACTCTCATTATTTTTAAGTGTTCAATAACTTCTCAAGGTCCTGTGCAATGGAACACCCTGTATTTCTACTTACTTAGCTTGAAGTTAACAGATTTGCTTCCTTACTTAATACTGTAACGGAGCGGACCCCAGGTATGATACGTTGTGTTTCGATATACGTAGCAACTAAAATCTCCCTTGTATGTAGAGACTTATTTGCTTATGGTAGAGACCAGATTCGTGACCTAAGTAGCTGAACTTGATAAATAAAACACAGCAGAGGTTCAATACATTTATTGTAATCATCATTACTCCTCAACAATAAAAGGTGCGGCTGCAGCCGACTTGACAATAATCTACCCCCGGTGTTTACCTGTACAGACTAGGGAAACTGCAGAAAACCTAGTCAGGGTAGTATAACTTGTAAGAAAGCTTGTCGGGGAAATTATGCACTCGTGCACGCGTTAAATCATTAAAACCCCCAAAAAGTGATCATTACTGCAAGAACACCGACGGGGACAAAAGGGAAATCGGGGGGGCCTAGCTTAGCCAAAGCGCTCGACCGAAGGAAAAACAAAAGGAAATCATTCGGTAATTCCCAGGACTGGTGAACTGTACCTAGTACCTATTTGAATTGAAAACCCCAAAGACTTTCGTATAATCCGCGGAACACGCAGCTCGGAAAATACGTACTGATCCGGACAGCGTGACGGCAACAATAATCATCCCCCAACTTCAAAGGACAAAGGTAAAGGTTATTTCAATTCCCCCAACTGGAGGCGGGCTGCTATAGGGACCTTCCGTCCCTCTTCAGCCAAGAACAGGAAACTCGGGATGGGTGAGAGAAAGGAAGGGTGGAGACTGGAAGAAAGGGTCAGGAAAGGCATTCACCTCAGAGAAGGTACTCTGTTGACTCAGGAAAACCACCTAAAAACCTGAATCAAGGCAGGCGGCCGCAGGAATCGAACCCACGACCTCCCGAATGCTAAGTGGACGTGCTACGCACTAAGCCACGGAGCTCGGTCCCCAACTTCAGCAACGCGTCTGTATTTATAATCAAACCACACGTGTGAACAACTGAAGGTTTCTTCCTACCCCGGAAATTCTATAAACACGATTTACACTTCCAGGAATGAAAACGAATAGCTAAAGTTGTAAAACTCCGAAAAGCTCTACTAACAAGAAACAACATACTACAATCAACATGAATAAGCATTCGCGATCCTAACATAAATCAAACAGATTTCGGACCCCACATCAAACGGCCATACGCGGAACTAATAAAATCAAAACCGCGACGCGGAAATAAAAACAAAAAACACAACAATTAAAACGTGCCGCGACTACACGTGGCTAGGAGGATTGACCTAAATTAAAGCAACAATTCAAATACATGTCAGAGCTTAGGGGTAGTTCAGGGCGTAACCACTTCGATTTTACACATTAAGTCCGATAAGCACAGTTTATTGGTTGAAAACTAAAATAACCAATAAATAGCCCGCAATGGCGAAATAAACATAACTAATAATAAGGGTTGGAACGGTAATGGTCCGGCGCCCGCAACTTCGTCCAACACCTTTGCTTTTCTATACAAGAATGCCCTGATCTCGGCAACGTTACTCATTCCCATATTGTTTGGGTCTTGCAGGCGCCGTTCCATTCTATAGGAAATTACCTATCGCGTTCCTTCTGTGAACTCATAAACAAAACAGTTCAAACGAAACATAACATAACTAGAAAACATAACTCATAGGCGGAGACATTAGTCCAAATATCTTCGGCGCCGACATACATAAACGGAACGAAATTTAAAACTAACAGAATCATTTGAATTAAATAACTTAAATAGTTTTACAGTAAAATAACTATGTAAATTAAAACTCGTAATATTTAAAAATAAAGGCGGCCCAGGGCCGGGCTATCACAATACATTGTTTTTTAAATCTGTAGATAATTTATTTTCTACCATTAATGGTGCGGCACTAACACCCCATGAAGGAGTATGCCCTACAAGGTGGAAGGTTAGAGCTCCCATATCCTTGTTTTACACATCCGGTTGTCGCGTGCCAAATTAATGACACGTGGTGGTGTGATGAGCACCACGCATTACACAACCGCATTATTACGCCTTGTGTTAGACGGGTGTTTACGTGTGTTATATTAAAATTCAATTTTCCTTACTTTTGAAATGTGTCAAGGTGGTGGATGCAACTCACCCATGACCACAAAGCGGCAACAGTGCAGGTTCGAGAATTCCTTGGCCCAGTGGCGGAAGCAGGCAGTTAAATGTAAAAGAACATAAACTTACTGACCTGTAAATCTCATCGATGATAATAATTGTACTCACCGAGGGTGGCCGCCCCCCTGGCCGCTCCGTACTCCTGGCAGTGGCATCACAATGCTGGGCCTTACATCCGTCAGCCTCAACCCTTTGGCACCTCATCGCCGCCTTCACTGGTTGAGTTAGCTGTCGGTACTTTTCGCTAATACTGCCCAATAGTAATCCACTAGATTAACTATTGTTACAACCCGTACAGAGTCGGCAATAACTCGTAGTATACTGATCTTTCACAGTACAGTAATTACCGTAAATCTTGCTAGGCTACTGCCCATCATGGAACTACGTGCTTCCGGGCTCATTATCATTACGGAACTACGTGCTTCCGAGTGTGGAACTATGTGTTTCCACAGACCACTGTGCGGACTACGTGCTCCAGCGGGGTCCAACCCTTTGATGATCAAATAATCGACTAGCACAAGCAAGAACCTCTGACGTTTATCATTTGCTGTAATTGCCAAAAATCTACCAAGCATCATTCTACTAACTACGATAGTACGTACATTCTACTCTAGCTAAATTAATGCAGTATCTAATAATATGCCTAGCTACGCTCGCATCTTCGCCTCGCCTTATTGCAACTTATCACAATATAATTACTTGTTTCGCATATAATCGCTTACGCCAAGAAATAATTACGCACAACAGCACACTTTCACTCACACGTCGCTCCTCTGTGGCAACCCCAAACGTTCTCTTTATTTTAGAATTTCATTTCTACCCGAGCCCCATTGATACGGTTCATTGGTTGCACGTGGCCTCTGGGTCCCCGAAAAACTGACCGCGAACCAATGCCTAATACATCCGTGGCAAACGTAGTAATTAAAACTTAAAAATAATGCACCCCAAAACCATCAAATATTTCATCCCTAACACTTGTTCTTATAAACGCACCATTACCATTACCATAACCACCAGGGCCACCGTTGCACTAGAAAAAATATTTATTTGAAAAATGTAAACACATAATGACATGGATCAAACGTAGAAAGTAATATTTGATCTACGAATTGTTTTATTAAAAACTATAATAAAATTGTTTATTACTACAAAATAATTACAGTGCAAGAGGCTATAAACAGATATTAATTTTATTACTTTTAAAAATATTTTAAACACATAGTAAAAACGTACACTTTCCCATGCACTAAACAGGAGATATGTAACGCACAAGAGAATCTGTATTATGTGGAACGCTAACCGAACAGCGGGCGGCGGGCAGTTGCTAAAATGCGGCATTTCGACTGCGTGCTACTGGAAAAATAATTTCTAAGTTTTCAAATATTTTCCTTGAATGAGAAAAAATGGATTTTTTTTATTTTCGCGCAAAAATATTCTTTGAAGCAACAGAGTAATGGCAATTGGTATAAAAATTTCCCTTTTTCTAAAATAGAGTGGGGTGGGGGTGCTGCTCTTACACATATCAGCGAATCTAATTTTTTTTGCAGATTTGTGTTCCCATTTTGCACTGAGGAAAACAGTGAAACCTCCAGCTTCCTATCTTTTTTAGTTTATTAATTAGAGTGGTATGAAGTTTCAAACTTCAAAGCTTCGTAGAGGGCGTCACAGGAAAATTAAGACATTCTTCAATTAACGACAAAACGATACCCCCTTTCGAAGTATATCGGCATATGAAGTTTAAAAAATTCAGTTTTTGAGAAATAATTTTTTGAAAATTTCAAAAATTTTGAAAATTAGTAATTAAGGCCCCTTACGATTTTTCAAAACATTTTTTATATCACATCGTTCTACCCTTCATATACTATTTAAAAAATAAAATTCATTTCGATCGATGCTATCGTTTTTGGGTAGTACCTATTTGGGCGTTAAACGGAAAATTTTCAAACAATCATGGCGACCTTAATTTTAAAGCTAGAAAGGTCGGCAAAAAACTAATCGATTTGTCTTATGACCCTCTATCTTTATTCGTGGCAAGATTTTCAAACTGGTAATTATACAAAAAATTATACCAAAAACATGCCTAACTACCGCTTCTGGTTTCTAATATTTTTCAAAACCTTATTCTCGATGCACAATTGTGATATACCCTTCATTTAAAATTTCATTAAACTCGGACCAGCCGTTTGCGAATGAATCGGATACGAATGCACCCACCCACATACAGACAGACAGTTTCTAAAAACCACTTTTTTTGGTTTTTTGAGCCTTAAAACGCGTATTTCCGTTAAAATCTCGAATTCGAAAATTTTCATGAAATCAATACTTTCCTATATCTATAGTATGGGAAAGTAAAATTAGTCTATGGCATGGATTAAAAGTAAAAAGTAAAAAGTACCTAATAAATATTTGAGGTATGAAATGTTTTATTGAAATACCGCTGAAACGGGGTTACGCCAACCAGCCAGCAAGCCCTCTGGCACTATTGTATGTGGCCGGTTGGCACAGTTTAATGAAAGTTGACAAGTATAAAGTAGGTCAAGGAAGGTGCCATAGGGGTGGTATATGTTTGGTTTAAAGGGGCATACTAGAGGCCCTACCAAGAATGTCAAGTTTTAGCCCTCTGGCACTATTGTAAGTGGCCGGTTGGCACAGTTCAATAAAAAATCACAAGTATAAGGTAGGTCAAGGGGGGGCGGGGTGTCATAGGGGTGAGATATATATGTATGGAACGAGTACTATAGGGTTACTTTAAATATGAAGTTTTAACCCCATGGCACTGTTGGGGTTGGCACTTTCTTTGTTGGTAGGCAAATTAGCTACACCCGATAAGAATAACCATTTTTCTACCAGGCAACTTCTTTGAAGGACCCCAGTTCACAGTTTAAAGAAATGAGTGAGTGAGTGAGTGAGTGAGTGAGTGAGTGAATGAGAGAGAGCGAATGAGAGAGAAAGTGAATGAGAGAGAGTGTGAATGGGAGAGAGAGTGAGGGAGAGAGAGAGAACCATTTATAATACAGTGGTGGCGACAAAAAAAAAGGACTAACGGACTCAAGGCCGCCAAACTCAGGAACTAACAACGACCGAGGTCCTGCAACGCGGGAGAACAATGACAAGGCGGATGCGAGTACGAGGAATCCAGTGCAGGGGCCGGGTTTTTAAGAGCCCTAGTTTTTTCAATGCGATTGAAATTGTTCACGACTTGTAAGACAAAACGGCTCAGTGTTAAGGAAGAAAAAGTGTATTCAGTGTCACCGCATTGAAGTTACATACGTATTTGGATACGTTACGGATAGCGATAAGTGCCGCGGTACACTCTCAGACACAAGTTTTTTTAAATTTACAAAATAGCGTTTTTAGGCCGTTTTGGCTTGTTTTGAGGGGATGGGAGTGTAGAATTAGCATTTCTGGTAAGGACTGGACCACGAGCCGCCACCAAGGGCCTTCGGGGGCCTGCAGATGATGAAATAAATGTTCTCAAAAAACACTAAAGATTTTCAAAAAAAATTTTCTCGAGTTACACGACTTCTCCTCTTTAGCCACCATAGCCACATGTTAGAAGACACCTTTCCCTTAGCTACAAGGGTAGTTGCACACTTTCTGGTATTTTATAAGAAGTTACATTACTTTTCAGAATGCAAGTGATTCAGATTAAAAAGTTAAACAAAAAATGTAGGCTACTGTTATATGAGCTTGCTACATTTTTCCAGCACATTTCGTGTTTCGATTGAAGTTTTTTCATAGCCCTAGTAGAAACTTGAAATTTTTATTGTGCCATATCTGGATTGTGAGTACTGCTTATACAAAGTTTGGAGTATCAGTGTTTTCGTTTCAGGCCAAAAATAATTATAACAATTTTTGATTTTTCAGAAACTACAAGATTCAAAACATCCGCTCTTTAGGCATGCACATTGCGCAAACTGCTGTCCTAACCTCACACTCTAATGTTGACCATTTATATTCTGAATGTAATTTATAGAAACAGCTGTTTGTTTTTTGCTGAAGCTGTAGTATATATAATAATATCAGAAAAACAGTACATTTGAGGTAAGATTGTGTTGTTATTCTACTCATAATAAAGAAAATGATATGCATAACCTCATTTGCCTTCAATGTATGCACTAAAATGCTTTTTTTTTACTCCTTAGGTGATGTTGCTGCTTTCCTGTAAATCCATGGTTTGGGGTTGCACCAGTTGCTTGATCCGTAACACTATATCTCCAATGGTATACCAACCCGTTCCTTAGCGTTCGGTGTTCCGAAGAGCGCTTATGCAGTACCTACTACTATTCACCTATTGCTGCGTTATTTTATAGATTTATACGAAATAGCAACGTTGTAATTGTTTACTCTCGAATATGTCTACACGTTGTGTCGAATTCTGTTATAACAATAACATTTTATATAAAACTAGCGGACCCGACAGACGTTGTCCTGCCCGCTGCTTGCTATTAGCGGACCCGACAAACGTCCTGCTCGGTGCCTGCTATTAGCGGACCCGACAGACGTTGTCCTACCCGCTGCCTGCTATTAGCGGACCCGACAGACGTCCTGCCCGGTGCCTGCTATTAGCGGACCCGACAGACGTTGTCCTGCCCGCTGCCTGCTATTAGCACTTTTTTCGATTTTCGAATTTTCGATTTTTTTCATTTTAAAAAATATGAGGGGGTGGTGGGGGGGGTGACATTTTGGGGTTATATGTTCTGATATGCGAGAAATCTTTAAAAAAAAATAAAACAAAGAAATTCGTCAGAAATTTAAAAAAAAATCCTAGAACCCAATTGCAGCGCCACCTACCAAGTCCAATTGTGAATCTAAACCATCCAGGGACCCACTCAAACACACACAAAAAATTTCATCAAATTAGGTCCAGCCGTTTAGGAGGAGTTCAGTCACATACACACGTACAGAAGAATTATATATATAAAGATTAACTTTTGATTGCCTTCCGCTGTTGTAAAATAAATTATAGACCTGCTTATGTATTTCTTTTTGTTTTTTTTTTTTTGGAGTTCTGGAGGGGTTAAGGTATATGGAATTAATTAGATTGTGATAGGGGCCAATTGCATGCCTGTTAATGTTTGAATTCAGAAATTGAGATTGTGCCAGATGTTGCATGTAGTACTGTACGCCGATGGTCCTCCGATAGTCTTATGGAGAGAATTAAGAAATGTTGTTCCTAGCTAGGTAACTACCAAATGCTCTAAATGTTGACCTCGATATTATTTTATATTCCGTGAATTACCTATAAGTCATAAGCATTAAACAAACTTTTTTTTTCTTAATGGTTTATAAAATCTCTTCATCTCATCAATTTTGATAGGTTTGAAAGAGGAGTTAAACAAACTATTAAATAGAATCTTTAATGGTGTGAGATGAGAAAACATATATTCAACTCGCTTTGTAATTTGAATAGTAAGTGTTTCTGTAGATATACTGTTTGTTTATAGATCCATAGATAATGGTTGCTATACTGAGGTACTATTTTCTTGATCTGTAGTGCTATTACTTCAATGGTATATTCCCAACGAATTCCTATTGCTTCGAAGAGTATTTTAAGTAACTACAACACTATTATATGAAACACCAATGCTTTAGTTATTTACCCACTTTCAAATGTGGGTATATATAATATATTATCTGGAATGCAGGAAATATTTGTAGGTTCCAATCCAATACAGGATAAACTTTAACAACCGTTTATTACTTAGTATGCAGACAAATAATTAACGAAACAAATAGAGTTTATGTATCATAGTACGGGGAAAGAACAAAAACACTTAAGAATATTTTATAACAAATTTAACCTGTTAGTTTACTATTTTACCAAACGAAAAAGAAATGCTACCAACTACTCGTATCCACATACGTATGTAACTTCAGTGCGGTTAATCTGCTGGCCATAGCCATTACTAGGCATAATATTTTGATAGCTGCATAGAACATCCCACCTGGAGAGGAATTTGCTATTTGTTCTTAGTTTAAGCGAAACACTGTGCTGTGTGCAGAGCAGGCGTTTGTTTGTGTATAATACGTTGGCTGCTAAGGCCGCCTGGCATGGCTCAATTTGTGTGCGACTGGCGCCCATAAGCGTCCAGGGTTTTCCATTGTTTATCGGCTTAACAGATTCCTAGCAGTGGTTTTGAGGCAACAATCTTTTGTGAGCTTATCAGTAGCTTTGCCTGTCATGTACTGCAGCTGGTTCCTGTTTCTGTAAATTTGTTGCCCATGAGCGTCCTAACGACGGCAGCCCTTAATTCTCAGTAGCTACAGAGTTGCTCCATGCTAAGTCCAATGAGCAGTGAACGTGTTGATGTGGAATATAAGTTCACAATATTATTTATAAGGTTCATTTAATAGCATTTTGCATACAATGATGTATTATAAATGTTTTTTAGGCGATCATTACAAAAACGGTGATTTTACGGCGCTTTCTGCGGATGTAAAGTATTACTTTTTCGTCCTAGGCCAAAAAGGTAATTTGCGGCCGTAAAGTTGTACTTTTTTGTACAGATCTGTCAAATGTTACTTTTTTGTACACAACTGTCAAACTATATTTTGAATTCTTTTGACCAAATTTTTGATTTCTTTTATTATGATCGCCTAAAAAACGTGTGCACCACTGCCAAAAAGTGTTATTTCGTCCTCGTCTGTTTTCTAGCCTCGGCTATTAAAATCAGACTCGTCCGAAAAATATTCACTTTTTGGCCTTTGATACACAAATAACTATTTTGACGTTTCGTCCGCAAAAATGGCATTTTCATGAAAAGCATTGTTGAATATCCTGGTCTTAGACGTGATGGGTATTACAAATTATTTTTATGTGGTAGAGAGAGAAAATTGATGTTTTTTAGTTTCACATATCCAATTAATATTTTAAAACAAACGCTATTTTGATTTAATTTATCCCTAAAAATTATTTTTGTTTAAATAAATAATGAATAAAAAAATAAGGTAAATATAAAAAACATTAACTTCTTTCTACCATATAAAATAATTTGTAACGACCATCATAAAGGATCTCCTTTAATAAATAAAAAGAAATTAGCACGTCCAGTGTTGTATTTAACAATTTGTTTCACAAAGATGCCATTTTTGCGGCCGAAACTTCAAAAAAACATTTATGTATGATGCAAAGAAAATTTGCCACCACGTAGTTGGCGCCTATATGCGGCTGTTAAACCTGCTTAAACTAATGCCGAAAACCGTTTTTAAAATAAAAATTTCCATATGGTACAGATTTTTGACAGTCGCTGTATATACCGGGTGTCCGTTCTCAAAGTCGAACATAGGCGATTAACATTGTATTGAACGTTTTTGCCGATTCCTGCTCGCCAATTCAACTTACAGGAAAGGTAATGGTATCAATGAAAACATAAAATTATTACGCATCAAATGATACCAATAATAATATTCAAGATGCAATTTTTATTTTAAAATTCTAATTTAAAACTTGGGAATTTTAAATATATCATGCCTTGCTTCTCAAGTTCGATAGCATTTGTCAAAAAATTGGTATTTAGTTGGCTTAAATTAGATATTTTCTGTCGACGTCTGTTAAAATTATCTACAGAAAAATGAATTATTTCAATGAACGAGTGAATGCACTAATGTTAATTGCCTATGTTCGACATTGAGAATGGACACCCGGTATAATAGGTTTAGTTAAAAAATATGTCAAACCTCTCCAAGCAGCTAACAAAGTAAGTATTTGGAATAAGCGAGAAACGTTTTAAGAGGAATGCGGAAATTAGCAACCCATGTAGTACAAGGTCCACCCATCATCCCTACATAGTACATACTATATATCTTAATTATGTTTTAGTTTAGCAATTTGGAAAGAAAAGGGACTTAATAAAACGCTGCTTATAACAAAAGTTATTAATGTCGCACTGCTCAAAGAGTTCTACTTAATAATTTATCGTTTTAAACCTCTAAGCTTTTTCAAGAACAAAAAATTATAGAAATCTAGAGCAAAATGGTTTAGTGCAAGAAAGGCAAAGTGGAGAAAGATAGGGAATAATTTTAGCTCTGAAATTTTTTATTAAATTTACACAAAGTCGCTAAGACGAAAACACTTATACAACTATTTACAATTATTACGTGTTTTTTTAAATTTGACGTCAAAGTCAGCGTTGGAAAATTTATTGTGAACATATCACAAAACGTACCTAACCCCATATTATTGTTCTGGCTCAAGCGTTTGTTATAATTGTTTCAGTTACTTAAGTAAATGGAATTGAGACGTTTGAACACTTACGGGGGTTGCACAAAACTTATTTAACTTAACTTTGTTAGTTAATCAAGGAAAACAGTTGACACTCGGTTAACAATATGTCAAGTTTGACAGACTTTTGATTTCTAAACTGCAAAATTAGAGCTTAGTATAGAATTTTGGACCAAAATGAGTATTGAAATGCGTTATTATTTTAGCAATCATCAGCTTGACTGTAATGTTTGGCTTCTTAACTATTTATTAACATTAAGCCTTCTTATTAAATTTAACAGTTTGTTAACTATTCAATGATTAACTAACAGAGCGATTAAATAAATTTTGTGCAACCCGCTGTAAATAGGATTTATAACAAACGGTCAAAATGTTTCCCGCCTTCACCCAGGCACCTTCGAACTCTTTGAACAATTCCATTGCTAACATTTATCAACATATTCAGATGGTGATTAAAATCATTATTTTTTCCAATATTCTGTCAGGTCATGTATTGGCTGCTGAAAATGGAGTTCTTTAAATATGGCCACAAAAAGAAATCGCATGGCATGAGGTCGCAGGATAATTGGTGTGTTTCGCCTAATAATCCTGTTGAAAAATTCTCTTATCATATTTAAAGTAGTATGTGTTGTGTGCACAGTGACCCCATTGTTGAAAAAAACCAAATCTGAGATCATCGTCATGCTCGTGAAGCTCTTCGAAAAAGGGCTGTCATATCTCTTCTCGGTACCTTTCTGCAGTCACGCATACTGCTACATGCTCGTGAAGCTCTTCGAAAAAGGGCTGTCATATCTCTTCTCGGTACCTTTCTGCAGTCACGCATACTGCTACACACAATCGACTCGACGGTCATTACAAACAAGATTCAATTATAAGCTACGTTACCAAACACAGACAACCGACAGGTAGAAGAGATTACAGTGAAATGATGTTCTGTAAAGAAAGATTCTGTTTTAGTTAAAATTATTAAAACTTTAAACTGTACTTACGTATTTCAATAACGGTATACACAATTTAAGTCTAAAAATTCACAAAAGCTACGAAATCCAATTAAACGACTACAAATGAGTAATGACAAACGTCAAAACACGGACTCTAGGTTGAAATATGCACACAAATGGTACGCTCGCAATGAACTTTTCAGTGCCGACTCTGATGTCAAATAAACTTGCCAAACTGACATAATAACGATTTAATTAATGTTATTAATAAATCATTTTCCGAGGCACTATGCATCTTGCAGCAGGTACCACCAAAATGTTCACTAAAGATATTCAACAGCTCCTTCAAAAATCTTGTCGTGTTTTAAGTGAGCTTCAGTTACCAATTCATACGATATCATTGAACATCTTGTAACAAATTCTTGTTTGAATTCCCACATTGCCTGTTCACATTTTGCTACAACTAGGACCACTTGTTATCGTGATACCTTTCCATTCTTTTATGATTTTGTACTACACGAGCATCAAATTCTTGTACAGGTAATTCCAATATTGGAACTGCTGCTTTGTTACAAATTTTCCATTGTCCTAAAAATATAAATATAGAAAGTAATTCTAAAAGCATCGAGTAATTAACTCACTCACGAAACGTGTTAATTAATGTAAAAGCAAATACCTCTTGCATGAGCAAAACCAAAAAGTTGAAAATTAGTGAGGTTATGGTTGATACCACAGAACATTGTTCATACCTAACATTGACTGCAGCGCCTACTACAGGTAAATCGGTAAATGCTGTAATAGTGTTAAATTTGCATAATAGTATTCAGGCTCTCATAGGGCTAGTTTTTACTAGATGGCGTTTAAAACCTAACAATTTATTTCAAGGACATTTTCTGTTTTTGTATTTTCTGTGACCATCGTTTCTATGACGGCATTTTCTGACAAAACACTTTTCTGCAATCGCATTTTCTGATGCAATATTTTCTGCGTCAATATATTCTGCGACAATATATTCTGACACCATATGTGCTTCCAATTTATACACGAAAACGGAATCGATCTTGCAAAAGGTCATGTAATTTTAATTTAGTTGTATGTTGTTAGGACCTATACCAATAGTAAAAGACCAAGTGTGCAGCTTTGAAAGACCTATGCGAGCTGCGCAATGCATAAAGAACAGCAAAATGTTTGCACTTGTTTTAGTTTTTGCTCAATTTCTCCTAAAGTATGCGTCCTACAGAAAAAAATATTCGTTTCTTTTTTTAAAAGTAGATTAAATCTTCCATTTAAGCTTAAACCGAATTCCGTACGTCTAGGAGTTTCGGAGATACAGCTATTCGAACATTGACAATTTTTTCCAAAAAGTGAAAAATGTTTTTCCAAAAAGTGAAAAGTTTTCATGTGCCAACTTGCCAACTATCGGAAAAGGTACTCATCCCAACAGGAAAGTCGTAGGTAATGAATTTGTAGTAAATTTATTTAGCTTTAATTTGAACTAACGTAAAAGGATGCCCGTAGGCTCAATAGTTCACTCGGAAATGGCATTAAAATTCGGAAAAAATGGATTTTGAGAAAAATCGATGTAGTTAGTTTTGAGCACAGCAAACATCAATTATATGTATATTAAAAAACAAAAAATAAGTTGTAAGTAATTTTCTAATGTGTTGTGTTATTACTCCGACTAAGTATTATATTATAATATGTATAATATTATATTGTAATGATGCCCTCTACTAAAAAGACTTTTTAAATAAAAATAATAAATAGGGAAAATCACCACAAATTACAATAGTTTTAATCAAGATCTCTTTCGTTGTGTCAATCTCAGGGCTTATTAAAATGATGTTATAAGTAATATTTGTAAAATAAATGGTTTATTGCTATTTCTCTTTTATTCATTTGCAATCCAAATAAAATAAAGCTCCGGTCTAGCATGAGAAAAACTCTCTTTTAAAGGGTTAGCTCTTATTACTTGTATTACTATTACTTTTGAGCAGGACAGATTAACTCATATGGCAATTGCTCGAATTCGTATCTGACATAACAGTTTAATCTTCAAAGTGACGTCAAAGCAAATATGGATTGCTTCTACAAAAAAAAGCGTAATTTAAAAGCCAAACACCTTTTTTTCTTCCCTAAGCTCTTCTACCGTCCCCCCCCCCCTGAAACCGCTTTTCGCATTACATCAGGGGGGTGCGGGCGTCACTTAACCTATCATGCCTTATACTAAGTGAGAACTGGAGCGTCCCGACCGGGAGTCGAACTCTCTACCGAGACCTCGAGTTTCCACTGTGACCTCGACTGCGAGCGGCGGGACCGCTGGCCCATTGTGGCAAAACACCTAAAATTACAAAATTCACATCAGGTAAATACAATGCAAATAATATGACACAATTTTCGGATAATCTGGTTTTGTTTCAGTGACGTAGGGACGCTGAGATCTGCATTTGTTTAACTTCCTGCAAAACGCTCCAAATTTCAGGTCCAAATCGCAAAATCAAAGGACGCTACCTCCATTATAAACCTGGTGACGGCTTCCTGCTCCAAATCTCTGGATGAAGGGCTCGATAAAGGATTTTCCAATACTCATCACACACAATTCTTGCTGGCCGATGCTTCCAACTATTCGAAAACTAGCTCGAAAAACTGGCACCTGGTCAATTCTTGCAGAGCTTTCCCCTCTTTACTGGGGTGTTATAATTTGATTAAACTTTACACAATTACACTCTGCAGATTGGTGAATATTAAAACCCACTTTCCAATTTCAACAAATAACTTTTTTAATTTGAAAATTTACATAAAACTCTGTCGACACCGCAAGGTAAAAACGAGGTTATCGATTACACATACATACATAAAACTGTGTTAGCTTTTCACTTACCTTTAGGTAGGCGTTCTATATTTTTAACTTCAAAAATTGCTCGCTACAAGAGTGTACTTGAGGCCCGTCTCTAGCTACAGTGAAGACGTCGAGAATTCTTTAATTGCTAAGATGTTAAAGGTGGGCGCCAACAAGTTTGACTCAAGCACACTGATATAGGTAAAGAAACTTATAACTTCACTATATATCTACAATACAATTATCGAACCTTCTCAAAGTTTCAATGAAAATGAAAGAAAGCAATACCTTTAGCTAACTTTATTGTTAACACTCGTTGTATTCATTAAGTTGGACAATCATTCATTAATGCACTAATATTCGAACGGGGTACCCCAAATTAATTTATACCAAATATTTCTAATGGGTACACATTGTTCTTATTTCAGTTATATGAGAAATATCATCAGATTATAGTTAATTCACTTATCTGTTTTGTTGTTATACTTGTATTATCGATGACCAGCCCTAAGAAGTTTTAGAAATCCACTAACCCCGCTTCGCCGGTTAGTCCTCTCCTACAACTGTCAGCCTGACAGCTACCAATCGCCGGCTGTCATCTACTGCAAATAGACACGAAAACTGCGTGACGAATTTCAGAAGACGAGCTTCCCGCAAGTTTTCCGCCTAATACTTGTTGCTATAATATTGAATTACGAAATAGACTGAGATAGATGCAAAATAACTATACATACCCTGTACTTAACAGGCAATATACTATGCAATGTTTTGCGTGGTTCCTATATCGTCATAATTGACTTCGGATTCTCCGTCCGACAGAAAATGACACCTCGTTCCCAATATCCGCTTCAAGCGCGGTCGGCCAACATACTATAACCGAAACCAAGAGAAATTACAAGTTTCACATTATTTTCCACTGTCACTCGTTTTTGAAAACAAAATCTGTTATCCAATGTCTACCCTCTTTTCTTTTTTAACAAACCTTGCAACTCTGATACTAATTTTTTATAAGCCTTCACCGCGTTTTCCCACTTGATCGTTTATTCACGACTATTTATACCGTAAACTACTACCATTAGTACAGTATGCTTTTCGCACATAACAACTGTGGGCACCTCTTGCACACAGCACAATTTTACAAGGCTAGTTTTTGAATCATTTAACAATTGAATATCTCGTTTCCTAGCAACTAAGTTTTACAGTTGTTGTATGATATAAGTTTTGATATAATGTTTTTATTTAGGAACTACACTGTCTTTTTCCTGGAAATCGTCACTTTAAACTTTAAATCTCTGCTTTTTCACAATTAGTTTTAAATGCACTGTTTTACGTGTTTATAATTAGCACTGCACTATTGTCTATGTCCTATAATAGGTTGCCTTTTCTTGCTCTTTGCAATCTTTGCTTCGCTTTACACCGTTTCTTTACCCGTCAGCTATCTTACCGTTTGCTGACTTCATAAACTTTTACTCGTAACGCTCATTTAATTTCTGCAACGCGACAAACCATCTCTGTATCAAGTAAAATTTAAATTATTGTATTGATGTTACCAAACTCAAATCTGTCAGATATACATATAAACTAAGGTGCGCTTGCCATTACCAACATCAATTATTTATATAACGTTAAATGTAACCCTTTTGATTCTGCCTTATCTAATGCTAACCTTTCTCAATCAAATTATAGTTATTGCTACTCATATCACGTGCATCTATTAGTGTAAAATACTGACTTTATTTTGCAATAAACAAAATATTAATTCTGTGCTCATTTTGAATTCTTTTATTTTCGTGTTAGTTATGCAACCAGAATTGCGGTGGGCATTAAACCATTGCAATATATTACCATAATATCATATTAACCGTAATGAGGTTCGTACCTTGTCTGAAACAACAAAAGAGAAAAATGTTCTGGTGTTTGCTAATAAATATAAAGACCTATAAATAGGGCTACCTGGGTGGTTGAGTGGATTTGTAGTTTGTTTAGCAACCAGGTGGACATGGGTTCAAATCTGGCCGTAGCCGAGAATTTTCTCGGAGCGGCAGACTTAAACTCATTAGTTAAATTAGCTGTAAGTTGTTGAGTGTGAGGGATGTTTGCATGCGGAGGAGAGTAATGTATGTCGCATGAAGCGCATTACCTCCGTTGCACTTCCCGCGGGGTATTAATGGTCCTCGACACCGAAAGGTATAAAAGAGGCTATAGATTATGAATGATGAATGAACCTATAAATAGACTATATTTCCTCCGACAGGTGTTCCTTCCTTCTGAATACGGTTCCAAGATCGCTCCGCCCAATATTCCTCTCTCCACTCCTTATACATTCTTTCGTCACTTTTGTCCAGTGATGGTAACTGTAGGGAAATTTTCCTTTTGTAGTGGAAAAAATCTGGTGTGATACACGCACACAACTTTCTTTTACAGTGATCTTATAATAAATAGCCAAAAATTTAATTTTTAATTTTTAAGCATTTGTAAAAAAATTCAAAAATTACAAATTCTACAGAAACCGTACAAAATAAAGCGTTAGTTGAAGAGACAAATTTTCTCTAAAATTTTAAGCTGAATTTAAAAATGTAATAATATACGGGTGTTCTATTTAAAATAGGAGTTAATAAAAAAAGAAGACAAACAAAATAAACTCATTTTAGAGGTATTCAACTGGAAAATCGCCTATCTCACATCAATACACATTAAAATCTAATAAAAATGTAAAGTTTCAAAAAATCGTTAGTCGTTTTTGAAAAAAATCGAAAAGCTGAAAAATCACAAGAGTAAACACCATACCTCCGGTTATGCGATTTTCTTCAAAAGCTTGCTGTTGCATCTAGATAGTACACAAAACTTATATATGAAGTTTCAATGCCATACCTCTTTTCTTTTTGAGATATTGTTCACAGATAGACAGACAGACAGACCAATGAACAAAAACACGTTTTTTGGGTTCAGGGGACTCGAAAACGTGAACATCTCTTGAAAACTCAATTTCGAATTTTTGGAGCGAATCCAATAAAGGAAGCTTGAGGCGCAAAAGGAAGTAGAAATTGACCCAATTTTATTTTTTAAACAAAGTTTTGTAGGGAAAACTTTTTTACTTCCTATTTCGTTTTCCACAAACGGAAATTAAGTCAATGACAGTTTTACAGTGGTAAGTGTTACTTTGGTACTTGGTAATCAAAAAGTCAGCAACCATTAAACGTTAGTATTGTTCTGTGTACTAAGCAAGCTTAACCTTAATGTACGAATAATTAGCGATTTCAATTTCACTCCAGTGAAAACTGAGCTGTTTGTGTATTACGCTGATCGGGACAACATTGGTACAGGACTATCTAAAAGTGCAATATTTGGCCGTGTTATCGTTATTGAAGAAGACGTGAACCTCCTGGTCTTCCTTAATGGTTTGGGTTCAGCTGCAACGAACGTCTACCTGCAGTTTTCCTGCAGACAGGTTCCAGTCATGAGGCTATAGCCAAAGCTGGGGAAAAATGCTTTGTGGATCTTTACGAGGGTGATATAAAGGACACTTTGAATAGCCTTCTTTACCAGCTTTTCATAAAGTCAGCAACCAACACACAGGTTAATATTGCTCGTTTGCTCCCAACAGAAGACGCAGCAAGCCAGCATTCTTATAGAACTTACCACCAAGTTCACAAGTGGTTGGGGACTAATAAACACCCTACAGATTGGGGTGGAAGATCGACAATCAAGGGCTCATCCCAGTCACCAACACCATGGATTCCGTTCCCCAAAATCTACTGCGCTTGAACAAAGGTCGTTTGAAACGCATATCTGGTGAGTAAAGAAATTTTATGTATTTACAATCCAGCAGCGTACACCGAGCTTCAGACGGATGCCAGTAGCGTCGGGATTGGGGCGGGGTTAATGCAAAGGCAGTCGGACGATAGTTTAAGGCCGATTAGTTTCTATAGCCGCAAGACTACTCCCGAAGAAGCAAAATATCATTCGTACGAGTCGGAGTACCTAGCGATCGCTGGGTCACTTGCACGTTTTCGGGTGTACTTGATTGGAATTCATTTTGTTATCAAGACCGATTGTAATAGCCTTTTAAATTACTCGCAAATAAACGGGATTTAAATCTGGTTCACAAAATTAGCCGAGTATGTACTCGATTGAATACCAGCGGGGCAGTCAAAATCAAGTCGCAGTCACATTTGGATATTGACAAAACCCTGGATATGAAAGAGAATTACTATTTCCCGAAAATAGGCCAAATGATCAAGGAGTACGGCAGAGGTGTATTATCGTCTATATTATAAAACGCAAGCGGGGAAACAAGTAGGTTATCTTCATCATTTAGACAAAGATCGGGTGCCCTTTCAGGCAGTACATATATGTAGATCACATCGGGCCTTTTGTTCTAAGTGAACGTGGTAATAGATACGTGGTCGTTGCTGTAGATGGCTACAGCAAATATTCCGTGTTGAAAACGACGCTGGACACGACGGCTGAGCATACTGTCGAATTCGTTAAAGAAATTATTATGCATTATGGAAGGCCGGAAAGACTTATTACGGATCGTGGAACCACGTTTACAACAAAAATTTTTGAAGATTTTTGTAGGGTGTATGAAATTCAACATATCAAAATAGCTATAGCTTCACCTACATCGAATGGACAGGTGGAGCGCGTTAATCGCTTGATCATAACTTGTTTGAGTACTAGCACGGATAGTTTATAAGAATCTGATTGAGATTGTAAACTGGCAGAGCTACAATGGGCACTCAATAACGCGGTGCACAAAGTTACGCGAAGAACGCCTTTTTGTTTGGTAAGAGCGTATCGTAATACGGGATTTGATGCCGATCCACTAACCAGTGAGATCATAAAAGTTAACGCAGAGCTAGGGGCTGACGACCAGATTGATAAACCGGTATCAGAATTGTTGCACGCAAATCGGGAAAAAATGAAACAACAGTTTGACCAACATAAGCGGGACGCGCCAAAATTAACGGCCGGAGACTTGGTATTGGTTCAAGCGGAAACGCTATCGACTGGGGAAAGTAGTAAATTAATGCCTAAATATCGTGGACCGTATGAGATAGTCAAACCGGTTAATCATGAGCTATGATAGATACTTGGTCCAAGATATTTATAAAAGAATAATAGGGATAGATAAGTTAAAATTAGTCAGTAAATAGATAGTTTTGCTTTATAAGGAATTAGCATAGGGTTTATGTGTAATATTGATTGTAGCGTTAATGTTCATAATGTCTCTGTCGGCTATTGTAGGCTTGGAGACGAAGCAGGTATGCAGGAAGGGCGTGTTGTTATATTTAAGAGTATTAGTAGCTTAATTTTTGTATTATGAGCGCTTGTATACTGTACAATAAAATTTTTGTGCGTACAGTAGTAGAGGCCCATAAACAACTCAGCTGTTAGCCTTAAATGCAGAGGTTTGGGTGTCTTTTGTTGTGGAGCAAGTCTTTGTTGGATTTGAACCAGATGTGCCAAATGGTCAGTGGTTTCCTGTTAACTGATACATATAAAATTTTTAGAATTTAAGGAACTGTAAGCAGGAGAGGTTGGCTCTCGAAGCATGTTGTTTTATAAATGTTTTTATTGAATTTACGGTGTTCGTAATTTTCTCACACTCAACAACATTTTTTGACTAATTCCACCATTCTGTCAGCTTGATTTATAATACACTTACTTTTGGGCCCACCACACAGGTGGTCTCATTCTTCTTCTTCTTCTTCTACTTTTACATAGGCCTAGGGCCTGTTTCTTCCAGGTAAGCAGTCTTTCCATCTCTTGTAAGGCCTGCCGATACTTCTTTTGCCTCTAGGAGACATGTCTCTCGCTATTCTGACCATCCTGGTGTTGTCCATCCTTGATATATGGTTATTCCACTCTTCGCGTCTTGTTCTTGTTCACTCTCGTATTGCTTGTATTCCACACAATTCTCTTATATCCTGATTTCTAACTCGGTCTAGTCTTGTCTTTCCAGCTATCTTTCTTAGGGTCTTCATCTCCGTTGTTTCTAATATTTGTTCTGTTTTGGCTGTATCGGGTCTGGTTTCCACCGCATAAGTTAATATCGGTCTGACGACGCTTTTATAGATCTTTACTTTAGATTCTTTTTTTAAATATTTATTATGCCAGATTGTATCGTTTAGGCAACCCGATACTACAGCCGCTTTAGTTGCTTGAAGTCTAACTTCGCTACTCATTCCTCCACTACTAGAAATCTCGGCACCAAGGTATGTAAAACTGCTTACTTGTTCTATAATCTTGTTTTCAATTTCCAACTTGCACCTTATTGGGGACTTACTTATTGTTAGGTCTCATTCTAATTAAAATAATTTTTGCATTTTTAAAATTAAATTATACATAAAAACCTTTGTTAAACCTAATTACGGCCAAAAAGTGTTCAAAATTGTATCAAATAGGTAAACACATATTTTAATGTTGCTAATAACACTGAAACAGTAATACAAAACACTTAACAATGCGAATTGTGTTAATGAAAATAAACAATGCAACTAGTAGTATTTGAACCCGAGCTACCAGGGGCAATCCGGTTGTTAGTCAGACTCTGTATCTGCTAGACTAATACAGTACAATACTTTACCTACTTGCTCATTGCAGTATAAAGGACGTGGCACGACACAGCCGATCACAAACGAACTGCGTCCTGGTGGTGCCGATGAAATCGTGACGCAGACAGGTAGAGACGCAAAGACAGCACACGTTTTTACCTAGCTGACCTTACTCTATTTAATTTGCATTTGCAATCTTTTTACTTCTCATTCGGAACTTGTGTGGATGGACCTTATTCTATTACTGATAATCTTGTCTTCAACTTGAACGACATATTTGTTATCTTCTAATCTTTCTAACCTCTCATTGATAACAATCTAATCTGCTGCTGTTGAGATTTCCAAAGAATACAATCGCTGAATCAATCTTAACAATTCTCCATTTGAGGTCATCACTACAGCTACACGAAGCTTTTCACGTTTGCTAGGGAATATCTTCATAATTTTAGCTATGGGCCATTCTGTTCTCTTAGTGTTGTCATTTCCTACTATTCCAAAGTCCCACACAACCACAACTCTTGAGTCTTCATGTCCGATCTGCGATCCACTAATTGACTCAAATATTCTACCGAGAACGTCTTCTTTGATTAGTTGACGATAGACGAATCTCTTCCAGCGTTCTTATAAACCAAATGATCTAATTCCGTAACTCTCACCTGGCGGGAATCTTGCAAAATATTGCATGTGTCAAAGGAATCAAATCGTCAAGGTCTCCAAAAACGTAGATCAACAGTCTTGAATTAATCACAGCTTCACAATCACACACTCGTCTCAACCATTACTTCAAAATCTTTACTAATCGCTCCCACCAAACTCCCCACCATGCAGCAGTGGGTGGATCCTTTGATCAGATGAGGCAGATTCGATAATTTTCCAATGGATATACTTAAACAAATTGTTTGCTTCAACAAAATTCGTTTATTGTCGCTGTAAATAATGGAGGTCTTCTTGCCTCAAGTCGTCTAAAAGTCTGTAGGAATGCATCCATCGACAAGAAATTCACCAATTCTAAGTGTACAACACTGTACACTGCATACGTTGAGAAAACAATCTCCTTTCTCAAAAATAGGCGTCTAGCAAGGTCAACACCAATTATCTCAAACATTGAAACATCCCACAAGGTCGTCCACAGGAAAAGGTGTCTGAACACTTCCAATTGTAGGATGTGTAAATCCAATGAGATCAAACACTGATTTCGGGCACATGCGCTTCCGTGTCCCAATGGAAACCAAGTACTTGATAAGTATCACTTCCACCTTGAAATAAATGTTTCCACATGTTTCGTTGCTTCTTTCATAAAGCAATTTAACTCATTCTGACGGTAACTATACAGATGTCATACAATTGTCCACAATATTACTGCACTTTTCCTCAATTCTGGTGGAGCCTTTTCCAAATGGCATTCAATCACTGCTCCAGGCAGAAAGGAATTACAGTTTACTCCTCACACAATACGGCGATAACGATAAACTTTTAACTTCCAATCCCATCACTCTTTCATCATAGAGATTTCAAAAACCTGCAATCGCTTTTCTTGACTGGAATTTGAAGAAAATCCGTGCGAATGTCAGAGAAGATGCCAATTATTTTCTCCTGAAATCTCAATAACATTAATGAGATGAGTTCAATCAAATTAGGTCCTTTCTTCAGGCAATCATTCAAGTACGGGGTATTTTTTCTCCAGGTTGATGCATCAAATGCAGGTCTGACTTTTGTTGCGCTCTAGGGTTTGAAGAGAAGGCGGTGAGGTAAATACCATCCATAATCAACCGATTCTTTTGCTTGTATTTCCTCAATAACTTTCTCCTGCCACTCCTTAAAAAGTTTATCATAATCTCCTAATTTATAACAATTTTTATTGCATAAATGAATCTCTTCTCCGCCATTCATCTAGTTTCCTTCAATTCTGCATGACCTTCAATTTATTGTAAACTAATTTCGTACCGGCCATCAGAGTTCACGAACACCATCCCTAATACCAATTGCAGCTAAAGTTCAAAGACTGGTAATTGGCGATTGTGAGGTTAGAAGAGACGACACAATCAGTGGCAAGCAGCTCTCACGTTTCGCAGAAGGAATTTTTCCCATTAAGGTCCATCTCAATTCCCCAATCTTGTTTCAACAGCCACAAGTCCACTCTTCAAATGATGGACACGTCACGTCAGTCCATAATGTGACTGCCACATTCGCTCCAATCAAAATTTCAATTTCAGGACAATCATTTCCAACGTCAGAAATCCAAAGTTTCTTGCTTTTCAATTCTTGGAACCGTGGTCCTCTCCTCACACGAGAAATATTTCCAGAAATAACCGGTTGGTCAAAAGCTTGGAACTTTGAACAAAATTATCATTCTCACTGTTTACAGTCACATTATATTTCTGGTGGTTCTGCTTCCCAGATTTAATTGAATAAAAAACTACTGACTCTGAAGATACAATCGAAATTCCAACTCTTCAGCAACACTTTCCACATGTCAGATTTCTGAGATGCAATGTCTATAAGTGCTCTCTTCCACCGTTTACAATTAATTCCCTTTATCGTGACTATCAATGTTTGAAGAAGGTCATGGCTGGAGCAAGACTGATCGGCAATTGCCGAATTTCTTGATTCTTTGACTGCTTCGATGGCTGGTTCTTGACTGAATAACAGGTTATGAGTTGCCAAGAGACATACAAGGATTGATCA